>JASEVX010000009.1:20253223-20333967 GCA_031761405.1 Serripes groenlandicus | reverse complement strand
TGTGTAGTTTGTGTACCAATGATATATAATAACGGTAAGATCCTGATAATTTAAAAACTGCTGAAAGTCAACATTTATAATGTAAATACATATATATATATATATATAAATATATAATAAGACAAAACAATGATAGAATAAGGTGAAAATTCATTGCTCATAAAGAACAATTTCTTATTTTGCAACAATAGTATTTTTTTAATATTTTTGCCTACCTAGTAGTTATCTTGAAAGTCATATGTTTCAACTTTGTAGTATATTGGAATCCCGGTTAAAGCTTAAATTAATTGTATGCATATGATCATATATAATTGTTGCAAGATTGTGATAACCGAAACAGCATCAATTATAATATAATAAAAAACAAACCCAATAAAATAAACAAAAATGGTGAATCTTTTTCTTTACGTTGGAATGATAGTTTAGTCAACTACTTTGTCTATAATAAATGTTGAATTATAGCTTACGGAGGATGCAGAAAGTTTTAGTTCTTTTTTTCAGAGCGAAAATCGTAAGCACACGCTTTTAAAGTAAACACATGGGTTAGTTCAGGAAAACACTTTTCAAAAAGCACTTTTCCTGATTTAAACTGGGTCAAAATTAATTTCTGAAAGGCTCCCCTTCTGGCATCTGGATAGTTTAATGGGTGGCTCCTTCAAACCTTCATACAGACGCTTTCTGACGCCTCTGCAGCAGACGACTTTTGAAACATTGTGTCAAAAGGAGAAATTGGTCATGATGACCAATTTCTCCTTTTGCCACGATGTTGTCAACTTTTTTTCATAAAATAACTCTCGTTTATCAAGCTTTTTCATGTTGTTGTCAATTTATTTTCAAAAAGTCGTCGTCTGCTGCAGATTTGTTGTATGTGGGAAAGGGGTTAACCTGAGGAGTATGACAGAATATTTCTGTTAAAAACTTGCAATATGAAAATTAACCCTTTCTCGCAATTACAGAACGCTTCCTGAGGCCCCTGCAGCAGACGACATTTTAACCCATTCACACATATATAACAAATCAGCAGCATACGACTTTGAAAACATCTAGGTGAAAATATTGAACATTTCTGTAAATGAAAGTCAAATTATTGAAAAGAGTTAAAAACATGATGAGCAATTACTCCTTTGGCCACAATGATTTCAACTCTATTCAATAATAATTAGTCGCCGGGCAGAAGCCCGCGACTTCTATTTTTAATAGGTTTTCGGAAATCACATGGGAGGGCGGCTTATTATTAGAAAGAAACAAATCTAGATGATTTGAACATATTACAATTGTGGTTGTTACGAACACTAATAAATGACACATCTAAAATGAAATAAATATCCGATTTTTTAATGTTTGCAGTTTTTTAGCTCTACTGGCCAAAGGCCAGAAGGGCTTATGTCGTGGCGATTCGTCCGTTGTCCGTGCGTCCGTGCGTCTGTAAACAATTTCTTGTTAACACGATACAGTCTTTATTTTTTATTGTATCTTAACCAAACTTATACAGTAGTTAGATATCCATGAAAGCTCGGTTCCTTTCTTAAACCAGCCAGATCCGCCCATGCATGACTGGATTATGGCCCTTGAAATTGTCAAAATTGCTATAATAGACCTTGTTAACACGATACAGTCTTTATTCTTGATTGTATCTCAACCAAACTTATACAGTAGTTAGATATCCATGAGAGCTTGGTTCCTTTCTTAAACCAGCCAGATCCACCCATGCATGACTGGATTATGGCCCTTGAAATTGTCAAAATTGCTATAATAGACCTTGTTAACACGATACAGTCTTTATTTTTTATTGTATCTCAACCAAACTTATACAGTAGTTAGATATCCATGAGATCTCGGTTCCTTTCTTAAACCAGCCTGATCCGCCCATGCATGACTGGATTATGGCCCTTGAAATTGTCAAAATTGCTATAATAGACCTTGTTAACACGATACAGTCTTTATTTTTTATTGTATCTCAACCAAACTTATACAGTAGTTAGATATCCATGAGAGCTCGGTTCCTTTCTTAAACCAGCTAGATCCGCCCATGCATGACTGAATTACGGCCCTTGAAATTGTCAAAATTGCTATAATAGACCTTGTTAACACGATACAGTCTTTATTTTTGATTTTCACAATAACGCCTTCAAGATCCATGCCAGTAGAGCATAGGCCCTCATGGGCCTCTTGTTTTATTTCACTCGCATTTAAGTTTTTTGTCTTATTTACGAAGACAAAAGTGGTCCCTTCAAGACGTGAACCAACACCCCCTAATGCAGACTCTTATGTGTCATCATTGAGGTCAATTTCGGATTCTCCTTTTAATAGCAATTTTAACTTACTAAATGTTGTTTTCATGTTCAAAGAGATGTCTTGATTTGTGTAGAATTCATTTAATAATGTTAATCCATGAATATCTAAAGTAGGAACTGTTTCTAAGCTAAATATAGACCCTATTCTGTTGTGTAGTTTCGTGACCTTTAACATCGATTTTCGCGCATGCGCATTTCGATATGAAAAAGCGAGTGATATTATTTTATTTTAGACAAGTACAAGACGAATGTTTGACGCAAAGCGTCAAAGAGAAGCCGCAATATTTCGTTGTACATGTAGAAATAAGAAAAAAAGAACATTTTTAAATCCACAAACAATAGAACAATTTAAACTGTAGACGGTAATGCCGATATATTTCTCCTTTTGAAGACTTTTGTTTTCTTCAAATTACCTCCCTTTAAAGCAATACCAGGATATTTACCTTGTGATTCGAATAAGATTGACAAACATTGAAATTATATGAATGAATACTATTATTTAAATAAGTAACAACAGCAAAATTAAATTTAAGCCAAGATAAATGTGTACACATTTCGTTAATTTTTTATAGATACCCTAATGTATAGGTATGAATATAAAATTTATAAGCAAATGTTTGAATAGACTAAGGAAAGTCAAGAATACATAAATAAATCAATGCAGTCTTTTCCGGCGACATTGATGCCTTGCATCAACTTTCTCTTGTTCTATCATTTATAGAGATTTTCTATAGTTTGCATTTGATAATTGCAATGTCGTCTGCTGCAGATTTTTAGCTCACCTGTGCACGAAGTGCTCAGGGTGAGTTATTGTGATCGCCCTATGTCCGGCGTCCGTCGTCCGTCGGTCGTCGTCCGTCAACATTTTCTCCTCTGTAACCGGTGGGTCAACTGGGATGAAACTTCACAGAAAGCATCCTCTCAATGTCCTCACCAGAATTCCTTAAAATGTTTGGGATCCATGCAGAATTCTGGTTTCCATGGCAACGAAATGAAAAAAACTTCAAAATTCTTAAAAAATCTTCTCCTCCGAAAGTGTCAGGCCGATTTTCAAATTATTTTGTAGAAATGATCCTTGGGTGACCCTCTATCAGATTCCTTCAAGCCATGTTGATTGGTCGAAAAACATGGCCGCCGGGGGGGGGGGGGCTATTTTGCCTTATATGGCTATAGTGCAAACTTAAAAAATCTTCTCCTCCAAAAGTGTCAGGCCGATTTTCAAATAATTTTGTAGAAATGTTCCTTGGGTGACCCTCTATCAGATTCCTTCAAGCCATGTTGATTGGTTGAAAAACATGGCCGCCAGGGGGCGGGGCTATTTTGCCTTTTATGGTTATAGTGAAAACTTAAAAAATCTTCAACATCTTCTCCTCAGTAACCAGTGGGTCAATTGGGATGAAACTTCACAGAAAGCATCCTCTCAATGACCTCACCAGAATTCCTTCAAATTATTGGGATCCATGCAGAATTCTGGTTTCCATGGCAACGAAACGAAAAAAACTTCAAAATTCTTCTCCTCCCAAATTGGTTGGCAGATTTTGAACTTATTTTGTAGAAATGTTCCTTGGGTGACTCTCTATCAGATTCCTTGAAGCCATGTTGATTGGTCGAAAAACATGGCCGCCAGGGGGGGCGGGGCTTTTTTGCCTTATACGGCTATAGTGAAAACTTAAAAAATCTTCTCCTCCAAAAGTGTCAGGCTGATTTTCAAATAATTTTATAGAAATGTTCCTTGGATGACCCTCTATCAGATTCCTTTAAGCCATGTTGATTGGTCAAAAATTATGGCCGCCAGGGGGGGCGGGGCTATTTTGCCTTATATAGCTATAGTGCAAACTTAAAAAATCTTCTTCTCCAAAAGTGTCAGGCCGATTTTCAAATAATTTTGTAGAAATGTTCCTTGGATGACCCTCTATCAGATTCCTTCAAGCCATGTTGATTGGTCAAAAAACATGGCCACAAGGGGTCGGGGCTATTTTGTCTTTTATGGCTATAGTGAAAACTTAAAAAATCTTCTCCTCCAAAAGTGTCAGGCCGATTTTCAAATAATTTTGTAGAAATGTTCCTAGGGTGACCCTCTATCAGATTCCTTCAAGCCAAGTCGATTGGTCGGAAACTATGTTTGCCAGATGGCGGGGCTTATATAGCTAAAGTGAAAAAAAAAATCAGGTGAGCGATTCCAGGGCCATCATGGCCCTCTTGTTTGTATGTGGGAAAGGGTTAATAAAAAAACCTTTCATTTGTAAACATTTTCCATAGTTTTGGCTAAATGTTTTCGAAGTTGCAGATTCGTCTGTGAAATTGATAAATAAATGTAATTGTAGCTAGCAATCCATGTGATCTGATCCAATACCACAGTGTAGTCAGAAGTTTCTTGAAACCTTTGAGATCTGGCTTCAGCTCTTTCCCCATAATTTCTCTTTTATTATTAAAGCAAACACTATGTTGTGGGTATACACTCAAAAGAATCGTCTCGACGATTCTTTTGAGTACCCACAACATAGGGTTAGAGGGTCTAATAAGGATTTTAGAACATGCAAAACGCCCCTCATCTAGAGCTCGGCTCATTCGCTTAAAGTGCTAAAATTAACTTAACTCTCTTTCAATGAAAGTATAATCATTGAAATGAGTCGAAAACTTTATGACAAATTTAACCCTTTCCCTCATATGACAATTCTGCAGCAGACGACTTTGAACATATTTTTCAAAACATAGAAAATCTCTATAATTGAATGGATAACCTATGACTAAAAGTGGAAAACATTGTGGCAAAAGGAGAAATTGCACGTTTTGTGCAATTTCTTCTTTTGTCACTATGTTTTCAAAAAGCCTTCTGCTGCAGAGGCGTTAGAAAGCGTCTATATGAGGGAAAGGGTTAAAGGAAAAATGGCTGGTTTTGAAAAAAAAAAAAATCCTTTTGACACAATATTTTCGAAAGTCATCTGTTAAAGAGGCGTTGGTAGAAAGCATCTGCAAGTGGGAAAGGGTTAAAATTCAAGAATGCCCCTGATATGACCGGGGACGAGTAATTAACAATTTGTCTCAAAATAATGATGTTGACGTTAAAAAAGGAAATAGCCATTAATAAAACCTGCCACTGATAAATAAAGGGCTCTTGGTTTACTTCCTGTTATATTTCATCTTCAGGGCATCTGGTAGCACTTTTCTTTTAAAGTTATGAAATTTGAATCGCTTTTTTCTCCTGGTAGATAAAATCAGCTGCCCTAATTTAAGACTCAAGTCCCCAATAATAAAATGGAGTCGCATCAAGTAAAAAACAGAGGCTTCTGGCATTTATCTTTCTTTATTTAAATAAACCCCTTTCCCACATACAAGAATCCTGCAGCTGATGAATCTAAAATGCTATTTAAAGATATCGAGGGCTTGGCGTGAAACGTTTGTAACTAAAATTGGTATTTTTTTACCCAGGTTAATCGCCTCGCCATGAAGTCTTTATAAGCGTTAAAATAATTTTTCTTGGTAAACATTGGAAATTTAGATGCCATTGCTCGTTCTGAGCAATAGCACCTAAATTTGCATCGTTTACAAAGGGGTCAAAATTGCCCCTTAATCAGGGTTTTCAAAATAGGTTTTTAGTTACAACCGTTTCACTCCAAGCCCTCAATATGTATGGTAAACTTTTAATCGTCACACTGTTTTCAAAACTCAAAGTCGTCTGCTGCAGAAGGGACAGACAGCATCTATTATCGGGAAAGGGTTATTTTAATGATAAGGACGACAGTTGACGCAGATTTGCAGCAGATAAGTTTGATGATACAAAGTATGAAATATTGTAAGAACACATTTTCATATTTATATGGTGTAGTGATAGAGCGTCGCCTCAAGTGCAGGAGGTCATGGGTTGATCCCAGGTTGGGTCATACCAAAGACTTTAAAAATGGTAGTTAGTGCTGACCCTCCTTGGAGCTCAGGATTGTGGGTTAGCATTTAACCCTTTCCCTCATACAACAATTCTGCAGCAGACGACTTTGAACATGTTTTGTCAAAAATTCACTGCTGCAACTGCGTCAAAATGCATCTGTAAAATGAGTCCCCCTGCATACAGTCCAGGGTTAATGCTTTCCCACATACAACAAATCTGCAGCAGACGACTTTGAAAACATAGTGGCAAAAACCTGAAAAGTCTCCATAAAAGATAGCTTAATTGTTAAATAAAGTTGAAAATATTGTGGCCAAAGGAGAAATTGCTCATGATGAGCAATTTCACCTTTGGCCACAATGTTTTCAAAAGTTGTCTGCTGCTATTGCGTCAAAATGCGTCTGCAGGTAGGAAAGGGTTAACATCCATGACAAATATACTTACAATAATCTCATCTAAACTAATTACCGGGATGTAAACAGATCAAACGATTCAAGTTTCTGTTTCTGTTAAGCAGTTAAATGCCACTGATTGGCTATTGAAGGAGAGAATGTCCATCATTTCATCCCTTTTTCCTCATACAACTCATCTGCAGCAGACAACTTTGAAAACTTCTGGACAAAAATGTCAAAAAATCTCTGTAATTGAAACTATAGTTATTAAATGAAGTTGAAAACATTGTGACAAAAGAAGAAACTGTTCATTATGAGCAATTTCTCCCTTTGACTTTCAAAAGTCATCTGCTGCAGAGGCGTCTTTATGTGAAAACATTGTGGCAAATGGAGAAAATTGATCATGATGAGGCGTTTCATCTCTATTCACTAATTATGTCTCCCCCATACATGGGTGTGACATATTGTTTTTGCTCGTTCCGTCCTTCCGTCCGTCTGTCACACTTGTTTCTGATCAATAACTGAAGAACGCTTGGGTGTAGGAACTTCATACTTGGTATGTAGGTTGGTCATGACCAGTAGCTGACCCCTATTGATTTTGATGTCAGAAGGTCAAGGTCATGGTGACCTTTGTGAAGTAAACAATGGTTTCCGCTCAATAACTGTAGAACGCTTGTGCCGAGGAACTCCATACTTAGTATGCAGGTTGGCCATGTCCAGTAGAGTACCCCTATTGGTTTTGAGGTCAGTACGTCTAAAGTCAAGGTCACAGTGACCTTGAGCTGAAAGGTCAGAGTGACAATAAGCTGAAAAATTGTTTTTGCTTGGGCCCAGGAACTTCATACATGAAGGTCAGGTCCGTCACACTTGTTTCCGCTCAATAACTGAAAAACGCTTGGGCATAGGAACTTCATACTTGGTATGCAGGTTGGTCATGACCAGTAGATGCCCCTATTGATTTTGATGTCAGAAGGTCAAAGGTCAAGGTCATGGTGACCTTGTGAGGTAAAAAATGGTTTCCGCTCAATAACTCGAGAACGCTTGGGCCGAGGAACTCCATACTTGGTATGCAGGTTGGCCATGCCCAGTAGAAGACCTCTATTGATATTGTTTGATTTTGAGGTCAAAGTCAAGGTCACAGTGACCTAGAGCTGAAAGGTTACTGACAATGAGCTGAAAATTTGTTTTTTGCTTAATAACTGTAGAATGCTTTGGCCATGGAAGTTAATACTTGGTGTGCAGGTTGGTCACCACCAGCAGATGACCCCCCATTGATTTTGAGGTCACTATGTCAAAGGTCAAGGTCATGGTTACCTTCAGCTGAAAAATGGTTTCCGCTCAATAACTAAAGAATGCTTATGTCGAGGAACTTCATACCTGGTGTGCAGGTTGGTCCTAACCAATAGATGACCCTTATTGATTTTGAGGTCACAAGGTCAAAGGTCAAGGTCACCGTAACAATGAGCTGAAAAATTGTTTTTGCTTAATAACTGTAGAATGCTTTGGCCATGGAAGTTAATAATTGGTGTGCAGGTTGGTCACCACCAGCAGATGACCCTTATTGATTTTGATGTCAGTAGGTCAAAGGTCAAGGTTGCGGTGACCTTGGACTGAAAAATGGTTTCCGCTCAATAACTAAAGATTGCTTGGGCCAAGGAACTTCATACTATTGTATTGACCATTGTAAACTAAGTTATATTTCATTCATTTCTTAAACTCAAAACATATGTGTAATATTAGTATATCGCCTGTCTTGGCAGAGACTTTGAATGTCACCATTATCTGGATCACTTATCTGTCTGCCTGTAGGTCAGTCAGTTCCTTTCGTATGTCTGTCTGTCTGTCTGTCAACCTTCATTTACTGAAATATTGGCAGGCAATACATCGATGACTGTGTTCCTTGATACTTTATTCAAATGGAATTAACCTTTCCCCACTTGTAGACACATTTTGACGCATCTGCAGCAAACAACTTTTGAAAACATTGTGGCAAAAGAAGAAATTCTTCAAAACGAGCAATTTCTCCTTTTGCCACTATGTTTTCAACTCTTTTTAGCTCACCTGTCACGTAGTGACAAGGTGAGCTTTTGTGATCACAATAGTCTTCATTTAGTCTACAAAGATGTTCACCATGATGAGGTGGCTAGTACCTCAAAGGTGAAGGTCATACTCAGAGGTCAAAAGAGTACCTGTTTGATAGGACTACCTTGTCCAGCCCGCATCTCAACCATGCATCTTAGGATTCTCAAGTAACTGGAGACACATGGTCACCATGATGAGGTGGCTTGTACCTCAAAGGTCAAGGTCACACTCATAGGTCAAAGGTCAAAATTAGTACTGTTTGATAGGACTACCTTGTCGAGTCCGCATCTCAACCATGCATCATAGGATTATCAAGTTACTGGGCACACATGTTCACCATAATGAGGTGGCTTGTACCTCAAAGGTCAAGATCATGGTCAAAGGTCAAAATGAGTACTGTTTGATAGGACTACCTATCGGTCGATCGGTTGGAAGCCATTTTTGAGTCAAGGTACTGTTTTGGGGGTATTTATCATCTTTAGTGATAGTTCTAGTTGACCTTGTGAACAAGTTAAAGTCATCATTTATTATCCAATATTTACCAAACTTATACAGTAGCTAGATTTACATGAGAGCTTGGTTCCTTTCAAAAACCAGCCAGATCAATCCATGCATGACAGGATTATGGCCTTTTAAAATTGGCAAAATTGCTATAATTGACCTTGTGAACACGATAAAGTCATCATTTATTATCCGATGTTTACCAAACTAATACAGTAGCTAGATATCTATGAGAGCTCGGTTCCTTTTGAAAACCAGTCTATGCATGACAGGATTATGGCCCTTTAAAATTTGCAAAATTGCTATAATTGACCTTGTGAACAAGATAAAGTCATAATTTATCTGATGTTTACCAAACTTACACAGTAGCTAGATATACATGAGAGCTCGGTTCCGTCCATGCATGACTGAATTATGGCCCTTTAAAATTATCAAAATTGTTATAATTGACTTTGTGAACACAATAAAAATATTTATTTGTCACATTTCCTTAACATTGGCAATATTGACACATTGTTGGATGAAGCAGATATTTAAAACAGAAATTCTACCTTTACATTCGCTCCTGGAGAAGGTCAACGACCTCTCAGTATTTTTCAAGATAAAGATTCAGGATGTTCCTTAAGTAACCCACTAACAGATTCCTTCAAGCCATGTTGACTGGTCGAAAAACATGGCCACCAGGGGGCGAGGCTATTTTGCCTTATAATTAGCTTGTGTGAAAACTTAAAAGATCTGCTCCTCCGAAAGTGTTTGGCCGATTTTCAAATAATTTTGTAGAAATATTCCTAGAGTGACCTTGAAGCCATGTTGATTGGTCGAAAACTATGGCCACCTGGGGCCGGGGCTTATATGGCTAAATTGAAAAAAAATATAATCAGGTTAGCGATAGGGCCATCAGGGCCCTCTTGTTTATTATTAAATTCTCATTTATGGAGATTTTTCATGTAGTTATATATATGTTTTCAAAGTCGTCTGCTGCAGATTTGTTGTATGTGGGAAAGAGTTAAAGTCTGATACTCTAGAGACTTGTTAGTTTGCTGTCACAGATCATTCACTTCAAAGAAATGATATACATTAGGATCAGCGGAAACATAGAACCTTTGATGTCAATGATGAAAAGAGCTACAGTTATTGTTTTGATAGACATGAAGAGATTTGGATTATTAGGAAGGAAATGGTTCATAATGCCCTGGATTGTTCACTTTATCTTTTTAATGTTTCAGGGATTACCTGATTTGATATAGTTAGTCCCTGGTTCATTTAACCCTAACCCACTTGTAGATGCATTCTGTCGCATCTACAGCAGACAATTTTTGAAAACATTGTTAAAAACAACAATTTTACCTTTAAGTTTTACCACACTTTTTTTATAAAAAGATTTTCCATGTTTTTGCATAAATGTTTTCAAAGTTGTCTTCTTAAGATTTGTTGTATGTGGGAAAGGGTTAAAAGCCCATTGTGGGAACATTTTAAACAATTTCTCCTTCACAATTTTATGGATTGTGTCTGCAGCAGAGGCATCAAAAGTCACCTCCACCAATGAAATGCTAAATCCCATCTTCTATAGTGACATTTACCCTTTCCCACTTGTAGAGTAATACTAATCCGCAGCAGAAGACTTTTAAAAAACATTGTTTCAAAAGGAGAAATTGCTCAAAAGGAGCTATGTTTTCAACTCGATTCAATAATTTAACTTCAATTTATAGAGGTTTTCCATAGTTTTACTTAGATGTTTTCAAAGTGGTCTGTTGCAGATTTGTTGTTTGTGGGAAATGGTGAAAGCCTTTATTTTCTTGCAGTCACATTCTGACGCATTCTGATGCATCAGAAGCAAAACTGCCGGCTTTTGAACTCATTGTGGCAAAAGGTGAAGATTATTATAAATATACTTGCACTTATTTCCAATTTGTCTTTAGATGTTTTTCAAAATCGTCTGCTGCAGATATATTGTATTGTTTCCCTCATATAGACGCTTTCTGATGGCTCTGCAGCAGATAGCTTTTTGAAAACATAGTGACAAAAAAAGAAATTGCACAAAACGTGCAATTTCTCCTTTTGCCACAATGTTTTCCACTTTTTGTCATAGGTTATAAATCCATTCAATTATGGAGATTTTCTATCTTTTGACAAAATACGTTCAAAGTCGTCTGCTGCAGAATT
Organism: Serripes groenlandicus; assembly: GCA_031761405.1. Taxonomy (NCBI): domain Eukaryota; kingdom Metazoa; phylum Mollusca; class Bivalvia; order Cardiida; family Cardiidae; genus Serripes; species Serripes groenlandicus. The sequence continues at coordinate 20,322,655 of JASEVX010000009.1, read as the reverse complement.
GTCGTATGAGGGAAAGGGTTAATGAAATATGAGGTACTACCTGATGTGTGTTATTTGTTAGTCTAAACCTTCAAGTCAGGGACCCATATAAACTAAACATACTAATTATCCTTCCATATAATTTATTCTAATTTTGAATTCTTAAGTTGCACAATTTCTGATTAATGGCTTTAAACCGCACTGATAAATAAGCCAATGAGATTTTGAGGTTTTTTTCTTTTTAACTAAGAATATAGCTTCTGTTATTGGAAACTTCCTGTTGGAATGCTTTGAAATTTAGCCCAAGGAGACTTTTAGACCTGCCATTGTGACCACATATCTGGATTTCTCTTTGTCCTTACATGGTAAGTATATTAATGGTAAATGACTTTTAAAACATCCCTTTTACACTCTAAATACATGTGTGAGTTTTACAAATTAAAAATAAAGGACAAAGGCCGGTTTATTAATTTAATGTATGTACATTTTTAGTTAAGCGAAATTCATACTGTATCTAGTCTAAACAGTAAAATAGAGAACCATTCTACTAAATTGGTTACCTGCCTCATACGCTTTATTATTTCAACAGTTCTCAAACCGGGAACCAAAAAGAGGCGCGCTAAATGTAGTCTGGTTCCTTTCATCCTATATATTACGCAGTAATCCAGAAGATGCTATTATCTCGACGTTATAACATCACTGTGTTGTATAAACACTTATGCTTATCCGTTATATTCAAGCAAGCATATTATATACTATGGTTATCTGCTCTTTTCCTTATCTGCTTCATGCAACATGCATCATTCGTCTTCCACCAATGGGCTAAGTCTATGTGGAAAAGCAGCCAGTTGCTTGGGAAGATTGTTGTGTGGGGTACTCAGGTGTGAGAAAACCAGGAAATGCATGAGTATAGGTTAACTGGCCGCCGTGATATAACTGAGAAATTGTTAAAAACGGCGTTAAACCCCAATCAATCGATCAATCAACCTTATCTGCTTCATTCGCTTTTCTATGTGATGTAATTGTTTGTTTATTAGTTAAATGCATTTATGCATTTATGCTTTCCCACTTGCAGACACATTGTGATGCATCTACAGCAGACAACTTGAATTTTTGGGGGCAAATGGAGAAATTGCTCATGAGCAGTTTCTTCTTTTGTCACATTATGCTTTTAACTTTCCATGATTTCATATATGTGTTAAAGAGTTAATCTATTTTCTCTTTATCTCAACATTAGCTCGTTTTAAAACACAGTGACTTTAATATGAAGTATTAAACCTTACCCACATACAGATGCCTTCTGATGCCTGCAGCAGACGACTTTTGAAAACATTGTGGTTAAGGAGAAATTGCTCATGATAAGCAATTTCTTATTTTACTATAATGTTTTCAACTCCATAGACAAATAAAACTTTCATATAAAAAAAACTTTCCATATATTTGTTTTCAGATGTTTTCAAAGTCATCTGCTGCTGATGTGTTGTATATAATTTGGGAAAGGGTTATCCCTTTCCCTCATACAACAATTCTGCAGCAGACGACTTTAAACATATTTTGTCAAAAAATAGAAAATCTCTAATTAAATGGATAACCTATGATTAAAAGTGGAAAACATGGTGACTAAAGGAGAAATTGCACGTTTTGTGCAATTTCTTCTTTTGTCACTATGTTTTCAAAAAGCCGTCTGCTGCAGAGGCGTCAGAAAGCGTCTATATGAGGGAAAGGGTTAATCAGAGCATCACCTATGAATTATTTCCAGTAGGTAAAGTGTTAGAATTTGATCAAATTAATTTCTGCCTATTTGATCAGGTGTTCTGGTTTTTCTTTTCACTGAGAAATATGGTGAAGATATTCGAGGAAGGGTTAAAAGTCATAGAAATAAATACATAATGAACTATAAATACCAGATGGGAATGGCAGGGCTCTAGATTAGAAGAGTATTTCACATCCCCAAATCCTTATTTGACCTTCAAACCCTATGTTGTTTATATTCAAAAGAATTGTGTCGGTAAGACGATTATTTTGAGTACCCACAACATAGGTTTTAGTGGAGTCATAAGGGAGATATGGATGGGAAAAGACCAGTTCACTCCTCCGTATCTAGTCCGCGTTGGCATGGTATAAAAGAAAACTTTTGGAATTGATGACTTCCAGCTAACCTAATTGAAAACACTGAAAGTCAAAAGAATGGGAAAACACAGACAAATTGGCGTTGGCATGGTATAAAAGAAAACTTTTGGAATTGATGACTTCCAGCTAACCTAATTGAAAACACTGAAAGTCAAAAGAATGGGAAAACACAGACAAATTGGCGTTGGCATGGTATAAAAGAAAACTTTTGGAATTGATGACTTCCAGCTAACCTAATTGAAAACACTGAAAGTCAAAAGAATGGGAAATCACAGACAAATTAACCCTTTCCTGGTCGTATATCTATTGCAGGTCGCGGGTTCGATGCTTGGACGGGTCATACCATACTTTAGGAATCCGCTGTGGTCGAGTGGTTAGCGTCGGGGATTTCGAAACCGGGTGTCCCGGGTTCGATCCCCAGTCGCGGCACTACGGTCATGGTGGAGTGCACTTGGGCAATGCACATTTTCTAGCCTAGTACTGGTTTGTTTACCCAGGGATCATGAATAATTAAATTTAATTGCGCGCTAAATGACCTTAGCTGTCGATGCGCCATAAAACAATATACATTCATTCATACCATACTTTAAAAATTGTAGTAAATGGCTTAGCCTCTTCTTGGCGCTCAGGGTTGCAGGGCAGTGTGTTACAACTGACTGGCTGGTGTCAGGATTAAGGAGTACTGGTAACTTACCCAGGAAAAACTCTTGATATAACTGAACAATCGTTGGAAGCAGCGTAAAACACTGAACAATTTTAAAATCAATCAATCAAACACATTGAATTTTGAGGAAACAGACGGCATTTTGAAAACATGGTGACAAAAGAAGAAATTGCTCAAAACAAGCAATTTCTCCTTTTTATCTTGACTATTCGAAGAATAAGAGAGCTTTACTACTCGCCCCGGCGTCGGCGTCCGGTTAAAGTTTTAGGGCAAGTTGGCATTTTCATTCATAATTATTTGTGCTAGGGCTTTCATATTTGGAATATAGTTACATCCTAATATACCTTTCTTCACATTGAATGCTGAAAATGCTGAGTTTGACGTTCTTTTTGGGGTAAAAAACATGATTTTGGGTGGTTAAAGTTTTAGGGCAAGTTGGAATTTTATTTTAATTTTTAATTTTTCTCAATAAGTAATTGTGCTAGGGCTTTCATATTTGGAATTTAATTACATATAATACCTTTCTTCACATTAAATGCTGAAGATGCTGAGTATAACCTTCCTTTTGGGGTAAAAAACATGATTTTGGGTGGTTAAAGTTTTAGGGCAAGTCGTAATTTTATTTTAATTTTTAATTTTTCTCAATAAGTACTTGTCTGCTAGGGCTTTCATATTTGGAATATAATTACATCTAATACCTTTCATTCATGATTTTTAACTTTAATATGGAGTTATTGCCCTTGATTGACTTTTAAATGTATGTATCTATTCAGTTGCTTTTACATATAGAGTATATATAATTTAAAAGTACTTAAGTGCAATATATAGAGTTTAATTAACATTGTTTTCATGATACGGGATTTAAATCCCAAGTGGAAGAGATTCTTGCGATATAAAAACGAGTGCGCCATAGCGCACGAGTTTTTATATGCAAGAATCTCTTTCATGAGTGATTTAATTCCCAAATCATGAAAACAATGTTTATTAAACTATATATTATATACTCGGCGATAATTTTCGTTTTTAAACGACAATACCCCTGTGCAGCTCATTTATTTTGAGCTCAGAAGTGGCGAGATCTGAATGACGTAATCTGCCAGTTGTGCAGTGACGTCACCATATATATATATATATATATACGTGACGTCACCGACAATGTGTACATTGATTGACATAAACTTGTGTCATGTCGATTCAAGCTCTTATTTGCGGATTTAAAAGTGCAATTGTGGATTATTTAACGGTTCATCATGGAAATAAAGTGTTAAGTAGTGAAAACGGAGCTTAAAAGTGTTTAAAAGAGATTTAAAAAAAGTAGTTCCGAAAATCCGGCTAGTGAGCTATATCTCACACTAGGCGATAATATTTTTTTTTGCTCAGTAGACAAAAAGCATGTTATAGGTTTTCTCAAGTTGGGAAATCTCTATATTTTATCATTCAGTATATAATATAATGAAATAGTGCTTTATGTGAATAAGAGGCATATAGTCGAGCGCGCTGTCCTCCGACAGCTCTAGTTTCACCATGTTTTCAACACTATTCAATTATTGTACTTTCGTTTAAAGGTAGCTTTCTTAACATTTCGGGTATGGTTTCAAAGACGTCTGCTTCCGATTTATTGTATGTGGGAATAGGTTAATGATATAAGATAAGAGTATTGAAAATGTTTGGAGAGATTAAATACCTTTCCCATAATGATTTCAAAAGTCGTCTGCTACAGAGATATCTCAACATCATCTGTATGAGGGAAGAGGTCAATAACCCTTTCCCACATACATATATGCTTTCTGACACCACTGCAGCAGACAACATTTTAAAATTTTACCTCAAAGTTTTCACCCTTATTCAATGATGGTCCTAATAGAGTTTTTCCATATTTTTGTCTATATGTATTTAGATACTACAAATAAAGATGTCTGTCTATCTATGTCTATGTCTATTCGAAGTCGTCTGCTGCAGATTTGTTGCATGTTGGAAAGGGAGGGTTAACTTTTTTTAAGCGCCAAAGGCAATATTTGAAGGCTTTTGCAAACAATACTGATTCAGGCGAGTCAGCTCGTAACGAGCTGTCTCACCTGAAATCAGCATTGTTTGCCTTTTAGTTATCAAAATAGTCCAAACTTGTATTACATGAGAAATGGAGACGCCCGATTTTGAATATGAAAGAGTCAACTTTAAACAATTCGGCGCTGTCTATGTCTGTCTATGTCTATTCGAAGTCGTCTGCTGCAGATTTTCTAATTGTGGGAGAGGGGGGTTAATGAGAGGCAGAAAGCCTTTATGTGGGGTCTTGTTTCAGGATCCATTAATTAATAGGTAAAAACAATACAGCACCTGTCAATTATCAAATAAGTAGAAACCCTGCATGGAAATTATTACTTATCCATCACAGCTAAATAAATGGGAAAAATGAGATTTAACTCTTTTCTTAAACCTTTCCCTCATATAGATGCTTTCTGATGCCTCGATCTGCAGCAGACTGCTTTTTGGAAACTTGTCGACAAAAGAAGAAATTGCTCAAAATGAGCAATTTTGCCTTTTGTCACCATGTTCTCAACTCTATTTAGTTTCATTTAAAGGGAGTTTCCAATTTTGTTTGGGTATGTTTTCAAAGTCATCTGCAGCAGATTTGCTGTATGTGGGAAAGGGTTAATTATTTCTACAGCAGACTACTTTAAGAACATCTGGGGAAAAAATAATCAAAATCGGAATGAATGAATGAATGTATATTGTTTTAGGGCTCATCAACAGCTTAGGTCATTTATCGCGCATGTAAGAAATGAAGAAGTAACTATATTCAAAATTCAAATAAATTGGTTAAAATCAGATAATGTGAAATATGTAATATGGGAATAAAAGAAAGGATATTTATTGAATTTGAAACATTGAAGCAAAAGGGGAAATTGCTCATTATTATTTCAAAAGATGTTTGCTGTAGTTGTGTGGAATTGTGTCTGCAAGTGGGAAAGGGTTAAAACATATGAATGTTGACACCTATGAAATGGAATGCTGATAAAAGAATAATTTCTCGTTTTCTCACAGTGTTTTCTACTTATCTATTTAAAGGACACAAATATTTATCAACAATTTCCATGCTTTTCTACAAATGTGTTTTAAACCCTTTCCCTCATACGACAATTCTACAGCAGACGACTTAGAACATATTTTGTCAAAAAAAAAGAAAATCTCTATAATTGAATGGATGACCTATGTCTAAAAGTGAAAAACATTGTGGCACTATGTTTTCAAAAAGCCGCCCAGAAAGCATCTATATGAGGGAAAGGGTTCAAGCAGTTTGATGCAGAAGACTCTGAAAATATCATATCAGATAATGGACTAAAATCTAATGAGCCAAGGAATACAATGACAATTGGTTTAGGAATAGATGTATGTTTAGGGTGATAGGTCACTGTCAGTGTCTATTTCATGTTTCATTATCAAATGAAATGAATTATTACTTTCTTATCCTCCTTAAAACATAATTTATTCCATCTGACAGATCATTGTTACCGTTTTCAGCCTGCAGACCCGTTCTGACGCCTCTGCAGCAGACGGCTTTTTGAAAACATAGTAACAAAAGAAGAAATTGCACAAAACGTGCAATTTCTCCTTTTGTCACAATGTTTTCCACTGTTAGTCATAGGTTAACCATTTAATTATAGAGATTTTCTATTTTTTGACAAAATATGTTTAAAGTTGTCTGCTGCATAATTGTCATATGGGGGAAAGGGTTAAGAAAATATGCAGCAGACAACTTTTATTTAAACATTTAGTCAAATATATGGAATAATTGAAAGTAAAACTTGAATGGAGTTGAGAACATGAATGGCAAAAGGTGGATTGTTCATTTAATGAGCTATACTCCTTTGTCACAATGTTATCAAAGTTTGTGAGCATGTGGGAACGGGTTATCAGAGACAGGCGTGTAAATTGCATAGAAATGATTGATTGATTGGGGTTTAACGCCGTTTTCAATATACTTTCCAAGCAGCTGGCGGCTTTTCCACATAGACTGTTAAACAGCCCATTGGTGAAAGACGAATGACACAGGTCACAATGACTTTTGTCAAACATCGGAAAGAATGTTGGGCGAGCTGAGATTCAAACTCACAACCCCTGGATTGACAGCCCACGTCGCTACCGACTGAGCAACCGGGGCTCAGCTGCATGAAAATGAATGTCTTCAATTAGTTGTCATCGTAATATTATGCAGTCAAACCTGTGCTGAAGACAACCTTTGTTTAGAAATTCTCTGTCTTTAGCAACCACTTGGGTTGTACTAAGGGTTAACATTAAGACATACTTGCTGGTGTCCGGATAACTGGACCAGTAGTATTGGTAACCTACCGAGGAAATGCCCTAATATAACTGGAAAATTATTGACAGCAACATAAAACTGCATTCAAATAAAAGAATCTGTCATAGACTTAGTTAATTTGTTTAAAGAAAAAGTATATTACCCTTTTCCTCATGCGGGTGCATTTTGATATATCTGCATCAGACAAGTCTATACAAAACATTGTGGCAAATGGTGAAACTGCTCATAACCATTTCCCTCATAGACACATTCTGACACCTGCAGCAGACGACTTTTGAAAACATTGTGACTAAAGGAGAAATTGCTCAAAACAAGCAATTTCTCCTTTTGTCACAATGTTTTCAACTCTTTTCAAAATGAATACCATCATATGAAGAGAATGTTCATAGTTATACCCCCTGATACATAGTATATGGGGGCTATATAGGAGTCACGCTTGTCAGTCCGTCAGTCCGTTGGTCTGTAGACATTTCTGGTGCACACTATTTCTCAGCAACCCTTCGTCAGAATTCAATATAACTTCACAAGAATGATTGATACCAAGCCTAGTCGTGCTTATTGTCGGAATTATTTTTAAATGAGTTATGGCCCCTTGAATTTCTCATACATATGTATATTGTCAGGCACCAGCTAGGTTATCCATTCAATTATAGAGATTTTCTTTTTGTTGACAGAATATGTTCCAAGTCGTTTGCTGTAGAATTGTCATATGAGGGGTTAAACTGATCTAAATATTAGCTGGATGAAAAGTTCCAAAGATGGGTTTTCGGGTGACCTCGCCACTACGATGTAATAACCTGTTTTGTTTATTTCATGCAAATGTAACAACTCACCTACCTTGTCAATGTCAGGTGTTCATTTAAGTTATCATCACCACCTCCTTGTTTCTATCCATAGATCACTTGAACCAATGTTAAAGGAAATCTATTGAGCTCACAGGTGTGAAATTTCTGGCCAAATTACAAGTGATTCTAGTACTTTTTTGTCTCGTCATGACAAAAGTTGTGAAATCAAGACTAATGTGTTGCTTTTCTGCCAGCGGCGGCATTAAACATCAACATTAAAGTTTCATTTTCTTAACTTTTCTCAAGTTAGATCGAAGATACATCTAGTACCCTTCTTCATATTTATGGTCAAAGTGGTTGAACGCGAGACAATTAATTATGCGTAATTGTTGTGCTAAAGTCTATGCTTATACAGATGTCGTTATTAATCCTTTCCCACATTGGGATATCATCTCTTTGGTGTAGTGGTTCGAGAGTCTGACTTAGGAGCTAGATACTAGGGTTTGATCCCTGGAAGTGTCATACCAAAGCATATTTATGGCAGAAATAGCTAAATTGTTCCTTGGTGCTCATGGTTGGGGAGATATCATTACGAGTGATGCATCAGTGAGACAAGGGTTTGATCCCTGTTAGGGTCATACCAAAGACTATTAATGGTAGAAATGGCTTCTCTCTTGGCGCTCATGGTTGTGGGGATATCATTATGAGTGATGCATCAGTGAGACTAGGGTTTGATCAGTGTTAGGGTCATACCAAAGACTTGGCACTCATGGTTGGGGGGGATATTGTTATGAGTGATGCATCCGTGAGACTAGGGTTTGATCCCTGTTAGGGTCATACCAAAGACTGTTAAAGGTAGTAATGGCTTCTATCCTTGGTGCTCATGGTTGTGGGGATATCATTATACGAGTGATGCATTGGTGAGACAATGGTTTGATCCCTGGTAGGGTCATACCAAAGACTATTAATGGTAGAAATGGCTTCTCTCCTTCATTTAGCACTCATGGTTGCTGGGATATTATTAAGAGTGATGCATCCGTGAGACTAGGGTTTGATCCCTCATAGGGTCATACCAAAGACTATTAATGATAAATATGGCTTCTCTCCTTGACCCTCATGGTTGCGGGGATATTATTATGAGTGATGCATTGGTGAGACAAGGGTTTGATCCCTGGTAGGGTCATACCAAAGACTATTCATGGTAGAAATGGCTACTCTCCTTGGTGCTCTTGGTTGCAGGGATATGATTTTGACATCATTATGCATCAGTGTCATGATGAACAATATTGTTAGTACAGAAGTACTGGTGAATAATCCAGGAAATGCCAATGGTTTAAACGATATACAGTTGAAAATGGCATAAAACACCCTTCAATTAAACCAAATGCAGAAAGGTTTTAATGCATTTGCTGCATTGTTGAAAAAACAGTAGAACTGGCCTTCCATCTTTGTGCACAGGATTTCAAGACCAGCATCAAGACTGATGCATCGGTCTCAAGGTGTCAATACAAAGGAGAAATACTATTAATTGTCTCGGATAATGCTGCAATATAATTGAAACACTGTTGAAAGGCTACATTCAAGCAATCGAACCCAATAGTAATACCGTTGCTTTGTGAATTTAGAATCTGAATTAGAGCGTTAAATAGAATAGTGGGTAAATACAAGACTTGATTTACTCTCCCTTTAATCTACAGCTCTTGAGGTGTCAATCACACAAGCTGCTGTATCAGATGATATAATGAGAAGATATATCACTTTTATATCAAAGTTGATAGATAACCTCAGCAATCTACAATTTACCCTTATTATAAATAAATAGAGGCGTTTAATCTTAATAAGCTCCTCCATCGATATTTGGAAAATAAAAATCAACTGTTCCTTTTTGAGCATTTTCTGCTTTTTTCCACAGTACTTAAAAAAGTATTTACAGTAAAGGCTTCAACAGTCATGTGCAGCAAGGATACCAAAAGTCAGCTATGTCAAGAGAGAAATTAAGGATGATGTCTTCATTTATCAGTTAACAGTCAATTTACATCATCTTTAATAACATCTTTATCAAACAACTGTCAATCAAATTACCTCCCACTTCATGCCAATTACAAGTCAGATATTGAAAGGAGGCATTAAAACCCTTTCCCTCATACGACGATTCTGCAGCAGACGACTTTGAACATATTTTGTCAAAAAATAGAAAATCTCTATAATTGAATGGATAACGTATGACTAAAAGTGGAAAACATTGTGGCAAAAGGAGAAATTGCTCATTTTGAGCAATTTCTTCTTTTGTCACTATGTTTTCAAAAAGCGGAAGGAAACAGTCAATTTTATGCTTTGTAATTGTCTTGCATTTTGTGCTTTTTATTGTTATAGTCCCTAAATGATATTATTACTGTTCTTTGAAAATACTTGAGGAAAAACATCTGGAAAATGAGTAATAAATAAACACTCTCATTACCAGCAATGCATCAATTAATACATGCATTTTGATGTGTCTGCAGCAGATGACTTTTCAAAACATTGTAGAAAAAGGAGAAACAGCTCTTTACAGAGATTCTGAGTGACATCATTGTTTGCCATATATATATTCATAGTTGTCTTCTACAGGTTTATTGTATGAGGGAAAGGGTGAACATAATTGCATAATGTACAAAAGTCCAAAGCGAAGAGTTTCCCAGTACAAAATAATTTTGAAGTAAAAAGGTTTGTTACAAAATTATGTTATGATATTCAGGAATTCTGAGGGCGTATAGGATTGGTAAGGTCATTACAAGTTCTCGGGAAAAACTATCCCTGAATTGTTATACTGTTTATAAACAATTATAATATAGATGTGGTAGTTGAGAAAAAAACCAAGTTATGTGCCAAATAAATTAGTCATTATAATATATATACATTATAATATATACATTATAATATATACATTTCAAGACGAATGTTTGACGCAAAGTGTCAAAGAGAAGCCGCAATTTTTCATCGTACATGTAGAAATAAGAAAAAAGAACATTTAAATCCACAAACATTAGAACAATTTAAACTGTAGACGGTAATATGCTGATATATTTATCCTTTTGAAGACTGTTGTATACTTCAAATTACCTCCCTTTAAGCAATACCTTGATTTTTACCAAGATGTCTTTGAAGTTGTCTGCCGCAGATTTGTTATATGATTGTGAGAAAAGGATATAAAAGACTTACCATCCCTGATCCAGTCATACCAAATATTTAAGCCCTTTCCCAATAGAAAAAGGACTTAAAACTCCTCTTAAACCTTTCCCACGTAACAACAAATCTGCAGCAGCCGATGACATGAAAACATCTAGACAAAAATATGAAATATCTCTGTAAATGAAAGTACAGTTATTGAATATAGTTGAAAACATTGTGGCAAAAGGGGAAATTGCTCACGAGTCTCAGGTTAACTCTACCTTTTCCACATGTAGACACACTTTGAAAACAGTGTATCAAAAAAGATAAATGCCCCTTTTTCCACAATGTTTTCAAAGGTCAATATTCTGCTGAATTCAAGTTGCAACTTTGGTAAATTTTGGCATAGAAACATGTTCCTATCTACTTTTAGACTAGTTAACCATTTACCACATATAGACTCTTTCTGATGACTCCGCTGCAGACAACTTTTGAAAACTTTGTGGCAAAAAGAGAAATTGCTCATAGGTCTCAAAGCCGTCTGCCACAGATTTGGCTAAGGGTTTTATATATAGAAGCACATGTCAGAAGCGTCTTCCATAAAGCATGCCTTGTTGCCAAGTACAACCAGATGATCGCCTGTTTACGCCGTCACACGGAAAAACACACTTTACTGACTGTGAAAGTGATAAGTGAAATCCATGTAAGCTTGCCCATCTGTACAGTCTGATCCAAGTCTTGTTTTGTTTACTGATCAATCAGTTACATTTTCTTCAAAATATTATTTAAAAGCACCCAAAAATAATAGATTACCATAGTTACACTGGATGACATTATATACATACTGATCATACTGATTTGAATCTAAAGCATTTAAAGACGCATAGTGGCATTTTTACTCATGATGCCTCATATTTTTAACTGTGGAACATCATCATAATTATGGCAGAGAAGTTTTTTATGAAAATTTTAATAAACTTCAAGTACTGTCAATTAAAATATTTACGTTTGAGCATAACATACTACTTGACCTTAGAGTACAAGTATGACCGTTTCCCTCATATAGACGCGTTCTGATGCCTCTGCAGCAGACGGCTTTTTGAAAACATAGTGACAAAAGAAGAAATTGCACAAAACGTGCAATTTCTCCTTTTACCACAATGTTTTCCACTTTTCGTCATAGGTTGTCCATTCAATTATGGAGATTTTCTATGTTTTGACAAAATACGTTCAAAGTCGTCTGCTGCAGAATTGTCGTATGAGGAAAGGGTTAACTTCCCACATGTTTTTGATGGTTTTTTGCAAACTTCCATGTTGAAAAGAATTTTATCAAACGATTGAGAATAGATGCATGATTGAAATCATAATTTACAATAAAGATTTTAAAAAAAAAGATTGTAAAATGGCACATTTATAATGAGCAGCAATTTCTCTTTTTTTCAGTTTGTTTATGAATTGCCTTAGGCAGAATTGTCAAGACGCACCTCTTTCAAATAAGGTTAAAAATGACCTTTTTCCGTGATATAACTTACTTTTGATATATATTTGAAAACCTTGGACGGAGAGAGAAATTTCTTATAATGAGTATTTTCTCCCTTTCTCACAATAAAAGTCAGTAACAAAGCTTCAAAGCTGGTAACCTAAATGATATAGATGACTTTTCACGACTTTGCAACTGTAAGTATCAACATTTTTCTTCTAATTTTATAGATTTAACAAGTTTTGCTTTGGATATTCTTATATCCCTTTCCTACATACAGGGCATTTTGATGCCTCTAGGCCGAAGGCTCAAGGTGATCTATTCTGATCACTCTCTGTCCATAGTCTGCGTCATCATCCGTCATCTGCGTCATCATCTGTCGTCTGCATCATCATCCGTCGTCTGCGTCATCATCCGTCGTCAGGGTCATTGTCTGTCGTTAACTTTTAGCTTTAAACAACATCTCCTCCCAAACCACTTTTAATTCGGTAGAAATGTTCCTTGGTTGACCAGACTACAAAAGCTGTTCAAGTCATATAGATTAATTAAAAAAACAGGGCAGCAAGGCGGCATCAGAAAAGAGGGAAAATGACAAAAGTTTATAATTCCATTCTTATTTAAGTTCTTGTCCAATTTCAAGATAATTTAGCAGAAATGTTCCTTTATTGACCCTTCACATTTATTCGGTTATAATAGATAGCTGTTTAATGTCACAGGCATTAGAAAAGGGGTAAATGAACATTTAGCTTCAAACTACATCTCCTTCATAAGCCACATGACCGATATGAACCCTTTCCCTCATACAACAATTCTGCAGCAGACGACTTTGGACGTATGTTGTCAAAAAATAGAAAATCTCCATAATTGAATGGATAACCTATGACAAAAAGTGGAAAACATTGTGGCAAAAGGAGAAATTGCACGTTTTGTGCAATTTCTTCTTGTGTCACTATGTTTTCAAATAGCCGTCTGCTGCAGAGGCGTCAGAAAGCATCTATATGAGGGAAAGGGTTAACCAAACTTCACAGGAATGTTCATTTGTAGGTCCTCTTTCAAATTGTTCAAAGATTCAATGCCATTTTACAAATGGCCTTTACTGATAAGCTATTTCAATAACAGTGTTCTCTCCTTGCAGTTTCATTTGCACTTCTGATCAAATTTTCCCAGATATTTACAGTTAAATATTTGCTACTATACTATATCACTCAGGTGATCGATTTAACCTGCCATCTTGGCCCGCTAGTTTATATTTTTGCCAAGACGTTTTCAAAGTCATCTGCAGCAGATTTGTTATATGTGGGTAAGGGGGGTAAATGCGGATGCATCTTCAAATCTCGTATCAGGTAGGCAGAAAAACACAGATCATTTATTTGATGTAAAGAGAAACAGTTAAAATAGCATTGAGGAAACCAAAATTTACAAACATTTACTTCAAGTATATACTTCACCTGGCATATGGAATCTATTCCAAGTTTTGTAGGTTATTGAAGTCCAGAACTTAAATAGTATAACCCTTAACACATGCATCAAAATATTTAAAAAATCTCTACAAATGAAAGTTTGATTATTGAATGGATTGAAAATGTGTTGACTGAACAAGAAATTGCTTACGATAACAAATTTGCTCCTTTTGACACATTATGCTTTCAAAAAGTGTCAAAATGTATCTGCATGTGGGAGAGGGAGTAAAATGTTGGAAGGAATTTAACGGTGAAAAGCCTTGCACATTCTGGATGGTTCTAAATTTTAGTTTAAACTGCAGATTACTTTATTATAATAAAAACCATGACGTTGCAGATAGCTGGAAACAATGACTTTTACAGATTACTTAAAACCATGACGTTGCAGATAACTGGAAACAATGACTCTACAGATTACTTAAAACCATGTCTTTGCAGATAATTGGAAACAATGACTCTACAGATAACTTAAAACCATGACTTTGCAGATAACTGGAAACAATGACTTTACAGATTACTTTAAACCATGACTTTGCAAATAACTTGAAACAATGACTCTACGGAATCCGCTGTGGTCGAGTGGTTAGCGTCGGGGATTTCGAAACCGGGTGTCCCGGGTCCGATCCCCAGACGCGGCACTACGGTCATGGTGGAGTGCCCTTGGGCAAGGCACATTTTCTAGCCTAGTACTGGTTTGTTTACCCAGGGATCATGAATAATTGAATTTAATTGCGCGCTAAATGACCTTAGCTGTCGATGCGCTATAAAACAATATACATTCATTCAATGACTCTACAGGTTAATTAAAACCATGACTTTGCAGATAATTGGAAACATTGACTTTGCAGATAAACTGGAAACAATGACTCTACAGATAACTTAAATACATGACTTTGCAGATAACTTGAAACAATGACTTTGCCGATAACTCAGTGAGTGGAAACAATGACTTTACAGATTGCTTAAAACCATGACTTTACAGATTATTTCAAACCATGTCATTGCAGATTATTTAAAATCAAGAGTAAATGAGTAAATTGCATTTAAAAATTAAGTGATTAAATTCGTATTTTAGAAATTGTCACATTCACCCATTTTCCACATATAACAAATCTGTAGCAGGAGTCTCACTTTGAAAAAATGCCTGCCAAAATAGGGAAAATTTCTATAAAGGGAAGAATTATTATTAAATAGAGTTGAAAACATAGTGGCAAATGGAGTAAATTGCTCATTATGAGTTGTCTGCTGCAGAGGCGTTAACCCTTTCCCTCATACGACAATTTTGCAGCAGACGACTTTAAACATATTTTGTCAAAAAATAGAAAATCTCTACAATTGAATGGATAACCTATGACTAAAGGTGGAAAAGATTGTGGCAAAAGGAGAAATTGCTTGTTTTGAGTAATTTCTACTTTTGTCACTATGTTTTCAATTTTAAAGCCATCTGCTGCAGAGGTGTCAGAAAGCGTCTATATGAAGGAAAAGGTTAAAAGGTTCATAATAGTTTTGTCTTCGTGATCAACTTACCTTCATTAATTTGATCACTGTGTTATTTTTCATATTATATTCAGGCATAATTTTGCAGGTCGACCTAAACACCAGGCAACGCCGTTTATTGTCTTCAGCTGTTGCAAATTAATGGTAAAAACTAGCTGTATCAGTTTCAATTAATGAATCAATCCTGCCAAGTTATTGTCTAAATTTATGATTCTATTTTTTTCGAAATCTGTGAAAATCTATATACGATCTGTACACACAAGAAAAGGTGGAACAATTTGGCACCATTAAAGCTGTGCTGTTTGAAAGGCAACCTTAGGATGTCTCTCATAGCGACTCTCAAAGATCATTTGGCTCATCCTCGTAGATTGATCTGGCACTGCACTGTTTGGCATTTTAATGCTTTCCCACAATTGCAGACCCATTTTTGATGCAGACAACTTTTTATGATAAAAGTAGAAATTGTTCATTTTAACCCTTTCACACCTATAGACTCATTCTGAAGCGTCTGCAGGAATCGACTTTTAAAAACATCGTGATAAAAGTGAAAATTGTTTCTCCTTTTGCCATTACGTTTTCAATTTTTTTCAGTAAATTAATATACCTACAATTATAGAGATTTTCCATATTTTTTAGTACACTTTTTCAAAGTCGTCTGCTGCAGACTTGTCATATGAGGGAAAGGGATAAACAATTTTTCACATTTGCCACAATGTTTTCAACTGTTTTCACTAATTTGTAACAGTTTCTTTTGTAGACATTTTCAAAGTCATCTGGTGCAGATTTATCATATCTGGGAAAGGTTTAACCCTTTCCCTCATACAACAATTCTGCAGCAGATGACTTTGAACATATGTTGTCAAATAATGGAAAATCTCTATAATTGAATGGATAACCTTTGACTAAAAGTGGAAAACATTGTGACAAAAGGAGAAATTGCACGTTTTGTGCAATTTCTTCTTTTGTTACTATGTTTTCAAAAAGCCATCTGCTGCAGAAGCGTCAGAAAGCGTCTATATGAGGGAAAGGGTTAAACATCCCCTTTCCCACATACTACAAATCTGCAGCAGACTTCTTTGAACAAATCGAGGCAAAACTATGAAAAATTATCTATATATATGAGAGGACAGTTATTGAATAGAGTTGAAAAAAATGTGACAAAAGGAGAAATTAATTGTTTTGAGCAATTTCTCCTTTAACCCTTCTCTCATGCGATAATTCTGCAGCAGATGACTCTGAACATATTTTGTCGAAAATAGAAAATCTCTATAATTAAATGGATAACCTATGACTCAAAGTGGAAAACATTGTGGCAAAAGGAGAAATTATCATCTGCAGTGGGAAATATTTTCCTGAAGCACAACTTATATGTAAGCCTGCATATTCTTTGGATAAGGTACTTGTGGCTTTATGCACTATGTAGATCAAGATTTTGCCTGTGCATCCTCACAGTCTGATCAATATCTTCACATTGTTCACATATCAAATACTTGAGCATTTGGAAGATGTGGAAGACAGTGGTGCAGAGGTAGAGCATCGGCCTCTCGTATCAAAGGTCCCAGGTTCGATTCCCCTGATGAGCGGGTCCTGACTTTGAGATTTTTCCACACAAACGGCGCAAGTACTGGTTAAGTCTCCAGGAAGCAGACATCAAGCGTGATTAATATAAGCTGAAAGCTTTCTTTGCAATCAATGTAAAATAAATAATATTTAAATTAAATACTTGAGCATTTTTTAGGGAATGATCTGTGATAGTATGAGACAGATTTTTCCATGGTCTGGCGGCGTCTTGGTATTAATCATCAGGGTTTGGTTTCTGTTAATAAAGTGAAAAAAGCCTTGTGAAAACACTGAAACACGTGCAGGAGAGACATCTGCATGGTTTAAATGATGCCAACACTCCATTTTCAAAATGAACCCTTTCCCATGTACAACAAATCTGCAGCAGACGACATCAACAGCATCTGGTTAAAAATATGGTGAACCTCTATAAATGAAGGTTTACTGACATGCAATAGAGTTCAAAGCATTGTGGCTAAAGGAGAAATTGCTCATAATGAGCAATTTCTCCTTTTTCCACAATGTTTTCATAAGTCATCTGCTTCAGATGTGACAAAATGCATTTAAATGCATTTAAAATGGGAAGGGTTAATTTGGATCTCTTTATGTCTCTTTAATTTTTAGCTCACCTGGGCTCAAGATGAGAGATTGAAAATCACATTTTGTCTTTACCAACAATTCCTTTGTTAAAACTTTACAACATTTTGCATCCAATCTTCATGCAACTGCCGGTAAACAAAACTTACATCTCCATAAAGTCTTGGCACAATGTTTTCAAAAGTCGTCTGCAGCTGCAGAGGTGTCAGACAGCGACTGTATGTGGAAAAAGGTTAAGGGAATGATGAAGCAATGATTGGAGTTGTGCCATGGAACGTGTCCTGTTGACTGCCTGTTGGGTTGGGAGTCACATACAGAACAGATCCCTTCTCTTGTTTTGTCACAATGTTTTTAAAAGTTGTCTACTGTAGAAGCATCATTTGGGAAACTGTGAGTTTAAGTAATATGATGAAGCAATGATTGGAGTTGTTCCATGGAACGTGTCCTGTTGACTGCCTGTTGGGTTGGGGAGTCACATACAGAACACTGATCCCTTCTCTTGTTTTGTCACAATGTTTTTAAAAGTTGTCTGCTGTAGAAGTATCATTTGAGAAACTGTGAGTTAAAGTAATATGATGAAGCAATGATTGGAGTTGTGCCATGGAACGTGTCCTGTTGCCTGCCTGTTGGGTTGGGGGAGTCACATACAGAACAGATCCCTTCTGAAAGATTGTTTTGTCACAATGTTTTTAAAAGTTGTCTGCTGTAGAAGCATCATTTGGGAAACTGTGAGTTTAAGTAATATGATGAAGCAATGATTGGAGTTGTGCCATGGAACGTGTCCTGTTGACTGCCTGTTGGGTTGGGGAGTCACATACAGAACAGATCCCTTCTCTTGTTTTGTCACAATGTTTTTAAAAGTTGTCTGCTGTAGAAGCATCATTTGGGAAACTGTGAGTTAAAGTAATATGATGAAGCAATGATTGGAGTTGTGCCATGGAACGTGTCCTGTTGCCTGCCTGTTGGGTTGGGGAGTCACATACAGAACACTGATCCCTTCTCTTGTTTTGTCACAATGTTTTTAAAAGTTGTCTGCTGTAGAAGCATCATTTGGGAAACTGAGTTAAAGTAATATGATGAAGCAATGATTGGAGTTGTGCCATGGAACGTGTCCTGCGTTGCCTGCCTGTTGGGTTGGGAGTCACATACAGAACACTGATCCCTTCTCTTGTTTTGTCACAATGTTTTTAAAAGTTGTCTGCTGTAGAAGCATCATTTGGGAAACTGTGAGTTAAAGTAATATGATGAAGCAATGATTGGAGTTGTGCCATGGAACGTGTCCTGTTGCCTGCCTGTTGGGTTTGGAGTCACATACAGAACAGATCCCTTCTCTTGTTTTGTCACAATGTTTTTAAAAGTTGTCTGCAGTAGAAGCATCATTTGGGAAACTGTGAGTTAAAGTAATATGATGAAGCAATGATTGGAGTTGTGCCATGGAACGTGTCCTGTTGCCTGCCTGTTGGGTTGGGGAGTCACATACAGAACAGATCCCTTCTGAAAGATTGTTTTGTCACAATGTTTTTAAAAGTTGTCTGCTGTAGAAGCATCATTTGGGAAACTGTGAGTTAAAGTAATATGATGAAGCAATGATTGGAGTTGTGCCATGGAGAGTGTCCTGTTGCCTGCCTGTTGGGTTGGGAGTCACATACAGAACAGATCCCTTCTCTTGTTTTGTCACAATGTTTTTAAAAGTTGTCTGCTGTAGAAGCATCATTTGGGAAACTGTGAGTTAAAGTAATATGATGAAGCAATGATTGGAGTTGTGCCATGGAACGTGTCCTGTTGCCTGCCTGGTGGGTTGGGCAGTCACATACAGATCACTTCTCTTGGCTAACAATATTCACAGCTTTAGAAAATGATTTTGGCAAAGGAGAAATTGCTAAAAATAAGTAATTTCTCCTTTTGTCACAATGTTTTCAAAAGTCGCTTTCTGCAAATAATGCCTACAACCCTCTTATTTAAGCCTTTCCCACATACAAAAATTCTGCAGCAGACCACTTTGAAAACATCTACTCAAGATATGGAAATTTTAGAAATGATGGTATAATTACTGAAAAAAGTTGAAAACATTTTGGCAAAATTATAATTGCTCGTTTTATTTGAGCAATTTCTTCTTTTGTCACAATGTTTTCAAAAAGTCTCCTGCTGCAGATGTGTTAAAATGGGTCTATATGTGGGAAAGGGTTAAAAATATCAGGTTAACCATTATCTAGCTGACAGATATTTTAAATGGACCAACCTTATTAACCCTTTCCCTCATATAGACGCTTTCTGACGCCTCTGCAGCAGACGGCTTTTTGAAAACATAGTGACAAAAGAAGAAATTGCACAAAACGTGCAATTTCTCCTTTTGCCACAATGTTTTCCACTTTTTGTCATACGTTATCCATTCAATTATGGAGATTTTCTATGTTTTGACAAAATACGTTCAAAGTCGTCTGCTGCAGAATTGTCGTATGAGGGAAACGGTTAATATCTTACATACTCCTACTTAACCTTTCTCACATACAACCATTCTGCAGTAGACATCTTTGTAAACATATCTTGGCAAAACTATGGATCATCCATTAATCAGTGTGTGTATACCACGTGACTTTTACGTCACGAATGCTACGGTCGACAGAAATATTTTACTTACAGAGCCCTATCTCCGGTTTTTCAATGGAGTTTGATTAGTGGTTTAGTTTCTTCAAACACTTAATTCGATGAACTTTTTCTCATAATTGATTGATATTGCCGACAACCGGAGCATTATCAAAACTGGATTTTGAGAACAGGTTCGTCGAAGTGTTTGAAAAAACTAGGCCACCAATCAAACTCCTGTAAAAAAAACCCGGATATAGGACATTGTAAGCGGCGTAGACTGCGCCATGTTTCATTAAAAAAGGTGAAGAAATAAAGAAGTTACCATTGTTTAAACATTCTTATCAAGAGCAATTATTGCTGTCGATCTCACCATGCAAATATGACGTCAAAAGTCACGTGGTGTATTATACACACTGATAAATGTAATTAGAATTATAGAATAAAGTTGAAAACATTGTTGCCAATGGAGAAATTGTTCACTGAGTGAGAAATTTCTCCTTTCTTCTTACATTGTCAAAAGTTGTTTTTCCTGTGAAAGTGTGAAAAGTTGTCTGCTGCGAATGCGTCAAAAGTTGTCTGCTGTGAATGCGTCAGAACTTGCGTCTGTATGTGGGAAGCTTTAATGAAATTTCATAAATAATTAAGTTTGACCCTTTCCCTCATATAGACGCTTTCTGACGCCTCTGCAGCAGACGGCTTTTTTAAAACATTATAAGTGACAAAAGAAGAAATTGCTCAAAACGAGCAATTTCTCCTTTTGCCACAATGTTTTCCACTTTTAGTCATAGGTTATCCATTCAATTATAGAGATTTTCCATTTTTAGCTCCACTGGCTGAAAGCCAGTCGAGCTTATGTCATGGCGAATTGTCCGTCGTGCGTGCGTGCGTGCGTGTGTGCGTGCGTGCGTGCGTTAACTTTTTCCTTTAAACGACTTCTTCTCCCTAACCACTTGGCCAATTTGGTTGAAACTTCATGGGAAGCATCCTCTCAATGTCCTCTACTAAATTCCTTCAATTTTTTTTGATCCATTCAAAATTCTGGTTTCCATGGCAACCGAAAGAAAAAAATAGTGAGAACTTAAAAAATCTTCTTCTCCGAAAGTGTCAGGCCGATTTTCAAATAATTTTGTAGAAATGTTCCTTGGGTGACCCTTTATTAGATTCCTTCAAGAAATTTTGATTGGGCGAATAACATGGCCGCCAGGGGGCGGGGCTTTTTAACCTTATATAGCTATAGTGAAAACTTAAATAATCTTCTTCTCAAAAAGTGTTCAGCAGATTTTCAAATAATTATGTAGAAATGTTCCGTGGGTGACCCTCTATCAGATTCCTTCAAGCTATGTTGATTGGTAAAAAAACATGGCCGTCACAGGGCGGGGCTATTTTCCCTATATGGCTAAAGAGCAAACTTAAAAAATCTTCTCCTCCAAAAGTGTCAGGCCGATTTTCAAATAATTTTGTAGAAATGTTCCTTGTGTGAACCTTAATTAGATTCCTTCAAGAAATGTTGATTGGGCGAAAAACATGGCCGCCAGGGGGCGGGGCTTTTTTGCGTTATATAGCTATAGTGAAAACTTAAAACATCTTCTTCTCCGAAAGTGTTCAGCCGATTTTCAAATAATTTTGTAGAAATGTTCATTGGGTGACCCTCTATCAGATTCCTTCAAGCCATGTTGATTGGTCAAAAACATGGCCGCCAGAGGGCGGGGCTATTTTGACTTATATGACCATAGTGAAAACTTAAAAAATCTTCTCCTCCGAAAGTGTCAGGCATATTTTCAAATAATTTTGCAGAAACATTCCTTTGGTGACACTCTACAAGATTCCTTTAAGCCATGGTGGTTGGTAAAAAAAATAGCCACCACGGGGCAGGGCTGTTTGGAGATTTTATTTTTGCCTTATGGCCGTGGAGCGATACTGGCCCTCTTGGGCCTCTTGTTTGTAAAATCTGCTGCAGAATTGTCGTATGAGGGAAAGGGTTAAAAGAGTGAATTAAAATAAAATTCAATGTGTGCCAGTTCGCCAGCTGATGAGTCAGTCAAGTCAATGATTTTTCTTCATCATTAATTCTATTTTGGCTGTGTGTGTAATTTCCAATTTGAAATCTGAAAACTGTATACCAATTAATGCATTGAGTCAGACAAGGTGAGTTTTTTTTAACAATTTCAATTTAAACTTATGTGAGAAAATATCTGTACCGAGACATAGAATCGCAATTTCTGTATCAAATTTTAAATAATGCTATGAAAATGTATCTCGCGCCAAACAAACAGTTTTTCTTCATATAAATCATGACTGATCAATGAAATCCAATATGAACTGGGTTTTTTTCCTGCAACAGACACAACTTTTGAAGCCTGACTGAAGCAGGTGACATAAATTTCGAAATATTTTTTCTTGAGATAAAATAGACATCTCTGGTTAACCCTTTCCAACAAACAGAAGCTTTCGAAATCTTCTTTCAACTGTGAAAATTGTGGCAAATGAAGAAATTGAGCGAAGAAATTATTATGAGCAATTTCTCTATTTGCCACAATGTTTTCAACTTTACTTAATCATTATTAACTGTTCCATATTTTTGTTTGGATATTTTCAAAGTTGTCTGCAACAGATTTGTTATATGTGGGAAACAATATAATCAGCTGCATTCATTTGCGCAGAAAGAAAATATATTTTGGCACAAGCCATTTTGTATAGACGTTTTCTGTTTCTCTGTGTACTTATAATGAGACCACCAGTGTGCACAGGGAAGCGGCTGTGTTTATTTTTGGTCAAACATTTTACATTGTGCTACTGGCTCCAAAGCAAAATCCAGATGAAATCCTTTTGTAGAGCATGCCAAGATACTTTTATTGGCCAGGGGAGCTGAACATTATGCCTTGTAAAGTTATTAACCCCTTTCCCACATACAACAAATCTGCAGCAGACGCCTTTGAAAACATACCTGAAAAAATATATGGAAACTCACGTTAAATGAAAGTACAATCATTTAATCAAGTTGAAACATGGTGATTAAATGAGAAATTGCTTGTTTTGTCGCCATGTTTTCAAAAAGCTGTCTGCTGCAGAGGCGTCAGAAAGCATCTATATGAGGAAAAGGGTTAATTTGTTTCTTTTTCATATTCTTGTTTGACCTGGTTACCCTTTCCCATCTACAGACGCTTTCAGCAGACGGCTTTTGAAAACATTTTGGCAAAAATAACTTAATTATTTCAATAATTCTTCTTTCATCTATAGAGAGTTTCCATATTTTTGACTAAATGATTTCAAAGTCATCTTTCTTGTGCAGAATTTTGTTTGTGGGAAAGAGAGATAGATTTATTAATATTATGATAACTTGCAAATAACATGGTTATTAGTTCTACTGGCCAAAGGCTTATGCGATGGCTTATGCGATGGCAAACCAGCCAGAACCGCCCATGTAAGACTGGATTTTGGCCCTTGAAATTGTCAAAATTACTATAATCTCTGAGCTTGTGAATACAACAGAGTTTCCATTTACTATCTGATCTTCACCAAGACCGGATTATGGCCCTTGAAATTGTCAAAGAATTAAGCTATCTTTTATGGAGATTTTTCAGGATTTTTGTCACTATATATAATATAATGTTTTCAAAGTCGTCTGCTGCAGAATGTTTGTATGTCACCAGGGAAAGGGTTAAAGTAGATGATACTTGTAAATATTATATAAAATAAAGACCAATCTACTGAATTGAAATATGATTGTACTTGCAGATTTATTTGGTTTATTTGATGCAAATTCTTACAACTTAAACCTTTCCCACCTGCAGACGCATTTCGGCACATCAGCAGCAGACGACTTTTGAAAACATTGTGACATAAAAAGAAATTGCTTATGATGTCACAGCAATTTCTTCTTTTAGTGCCACACTGTTTTCACCTCTATTCAATCAAAAATTATACCTTCATTCATTGAGATCTTCCATAATTTTGCCTTGAATTGTTTTCAAGTTGTCTGCTGCATGTTTGTTGTATATATGGGAAATTGTTTATTAAATAAGCATTCTCAATGTTTGTTTCTTATACATGTTATGATTGAAGGACTCTCCCATCAGGTTTAGAATTTATTGAAGATTGTCCACTGACTCGCCATGAGATTCAAACCAAGGACACTTGGATCAATATACCATGTGCTAGCTGCCACTGAGCAATCCTCTAAAAAGCTTCCACTGCTCTGATTGTAAAGCAATGATTTACAAAGTAGCCAAGCATGAAGCAGACATTAACGCTTTTCTTGATTACTTTAGAAATGCAGCAGATGACACCATGCAATCTTTGATAAGTGTACTGTCCCTGTTAAACCTTTCCCACATACAACAAATCTGCAGCAGACGACTTTGATCATATTTTGTCAAAAATGTTGGTAAAACTCTATAATTGAAGGGATAACATGACTAAAAGTGGAAAACATTGTGGCAAAAGGAGAAATTGCTCGTTTTGAGCAATTTCTTCTTTTGTCACTATGTTTTCAAAAAGCCATCTGCTGTAGAGGCGTCAGAAAGCGTCTATATGAGGAAAAGGGTTAAGAAAATAAATAAATAAATTAGCCCTTCCCATGTACAAACACTTTTTGACGCCTCGACAGCAGGTTATTTTTGAAAAACTTACAATAATTAAGTAACTTCTTTTTTTGCCACAATGTTTTCAACTCTATTTAATTATTTTTTCTCATTTATAGAGAGATTTTTCATATTTTGGTAAATATGTTATTCAAAGTCGTCTGCTGCAGATTTTATGTTTGAGGGAATGGGTTATCACTAGGATTAACCCTTTCCCGGCCTCATACAACAATTCTGCAGCAGACGACTTTGAACATATTTTGTCAATAAGTCGACAATCTCCAAAATTGAATGGATAACCTATGAATAAAAGTGGAATACATTGTGGCAAAGGGAGAAATTGCTTGTTTTGAGCAATTTCTTCTTTTGTCACTATGTTTTCAAAAAGCTGTCTGCTGCAGAGGCATCAGAAAGCGTCTATATGAGGGAAAGGATTAAAGATTCAAGCTGTATATATATATTGGTGACTGAAATTTACTGAAAAAGCACTTTCTGTAGTATTTTGCAATATTTTAAGTATAAATTGCTGACGAAATTATGAACATGTGTCAGATTTTTATGATATTTAACCCTTTCCCTCATATAGATGCTTTCCGACACCTCTGCAGCAGGCAGCTTTTTGAAAACATGGCAACAAAAGAAGAAATTGCTCTGTCACCATGTTTTCTATTATTGTACTTTCATTTAAAGGTTAAGTAATTTAGTTTTCAAAATATTTCGGGTATGTTTTCAAAGTCGTCTGCTGCAGAGTTGTTGCATGTGGGAAAAGGTTTAAAGAACAAATGGTTCTACAGAATATCTGTATCATAATTACAGCTGTCCATTCTTCACTTAATTAATCCTTCCCTTTATACACAGACAACTTTGATTCCTGTGCAGCAGATGACTTATGTTGAAAAAGTAGCATTTGCTAAAAAAAAAAAAGCAATATCTCTTTTTTGCATCAATATTTTTAGCTCTGCATGTATCTAAATCGTACTCTAATTGGACCAGACGTTTCAGTTATTGGCTTAATTCAAACTTTCTAAAAACAGAATGATTAGATATTGCGTATGGGAAAGTGTTTGGCACGGAAATGATAAAACTTTAGATGTGTGCTTTCACAGACTCTTTTGAATGAGTGAAAATAGCCTAAGGATTTATTAAAGCACAATTGCGCTTTTGTTTCATCAGACGGCCACTATAAGTGACAGAAGTTGAGATTTCAGTTTGTTCTCCACTCGAACTTAACCCTTTCCCTCATATAGACGCTTTCTGATGCCTCTGCAGCAGACGTCTTTTTGAAAACATAGTGACAAAAGAAGAAATTGCACAAAACATGCAATTTCTCCTTTTGCCACAATGTTTTACACTTTTTGTCACAGGTTATCCATTCAATTATGGAGATTTTCTATGTTTTGACAAAATATGTTCAAAGTCGTCTGCTGCAGAATTGTTGTATGAGGGAAAAGGTTAATAAATGCATTTTATTAGATCAGAGCTCTAGATAAGGGGCGTTTTGCATGTTCTAAAATTCTTATTTGTCACTCTAACCTTATGTTGTGGGTACTCAAAAGAATCGTCTCACTGAGACGATTCGGTTGAGTACCCACATCATAGGGTTTGGTTGGATAATAAGGGAGATATTGTGGGGAAAAGAGCTGTAAACCCCTTCTAATCTGGACCCCTGTAATAGATTCTAACAAAGGTTACACTGATAGATGTGAGCTTCTGATATAAAGATAGAAGTGTGGTCCAACTTATCCCTTTCCCACCTGCAGACGCATTTTGACATAAAAGCAGCAGACGACTTTTGAAAACATTGTGGCCAAAGCTGAAATTGCTCATGATGAGCAATTTTCTCCTTTGGCCACAATGTTTTCAACTTTATTTAACAATTTAGCTCTCATTTATGGAGATTTTTCAGTCGTCTACTGCAGATTTGTTTTATGTATGTAGGAAGGGTTAATTTAACTTTTCAACACTTATATTTATTTTATTCCCAGTTTAAGGGCGCAACAACATCCCTTTTTGCATGACTTCAGAATTCATTTGCAGTGATGAAAGAGAGTTGTTTGAAACATTTAAATTTACAAGCTGATGACCTTAAAAAACATTATGGAAAAAGGAGAAATTGCTGCAATAAAATATCTATTTTTGCCACAATATTTTCAACTCTTTGCTATAATTAAACTTTCCCCTTGAGAGATTTTTCCATTATTTTGCTTAGATTTTTGCAAAGTGTTGTCTTTCGCTGATTTGCTGAATGTGAAAAAGGGTGAAACAGGTTGAAAAGTAAGAACACAATTTTAAATGGATAATTAAATTCCAAATAAACTCATGTCAGGACGATTTGTAGCCATTTTATTGTCCGTGATAATTGTCCGTAAAAAGGGGGGCATGACTGGATGAAAGATTTGTGTCCATCCTCGTCAATTGTTTGACCATTTAGTGGACATTGGCCATCTGACTGTCCAAGCAAGCTGATGCACTTAATCTGCTCAAATAATATGATTGACTTTTGAATCGAAATTATTTGTTGTCATCTTGACTTTAACGTTGAGTGAGTTGAATGGTTTACTTTATGAGATGTTTTCAAAGTGACATCTGCTTCCTGAATGTATCAGAAGACAAAAGTAAGTAAACATCTGCTACAGAGGGGATAACATTGAAGGAGTAGTGAGTTAGAGCTCTAAATGAGGGGCCTATTGCATGTTCTAATATCCTTATTTGATCTCCAAAACCTATGTTGTGGGTACTCAAAAGAAATTGTCTCAGTGAGTTACAGGTAGTCAAAAGAAATTGTCTCAGTGAGTTATGAGTACTCAAAAAAAATCGTCTTAGAGAGAGGATTCCTTTGAGTACCCACAACATAGGTTTTAAAGTGTGCTTATAGATATATTGTGGAGGCCAAGGCCTGTTTACTCTTCCCTATCTTAACCTTTGAGAAGATGAAACAGTATGAATTGAATCAAGCCTCTAGAGACCTGACTATAGTATGTAAGACATGATGTTACTCACTGTTGAACCAGAGAACGAGCTAAGTGGGAGTAAAGAGGTCTTTTTCCCACAATACTCTCTTATTACTCAACCAAATCCTATATTGTGGGTACTCAAAAGAATCGTCTCACTGAGACGATTCTATTGAGTACCCACAACATATGGTTTAATTAAATGTCAAATAGGGATTTTAGATTTTCAAATTTGCCTCTTTTTTTCCAGTGACCAGTATCAGACGTTTTTAGCCAGAATATCTTATTTCCTAAACAATCTTTATTAATGTTCTCATAGGTATTGTCATCATTGAGATGATTTTTTTGAGTAGCTTATACTCTGTGGTTTTGTTATGAAATATGTGCCGTCCCACGAGAAAACAAACATTGCGTAAATTCTGTGTCAGGAATCATTACTCTATACTGCTATATCCCCCTGAGAAGTAATGTGTCGGCCCGGATTAGCCTGTGCGGACCTTTTTTAAAGACCATTTAATACACTACAAACTTTACAAAATGATAATGCATGATTTTCAACAATTAATTGGGTTACTTTCATGTTGGTTTTGTTGAAAACGTTTAAAGAAAACTATAGCGTGTAATTTTGTGTGGTCCATAAAGAGATCTTAAGAGACTGCCCTTGAAGGGCCAGAAGGGATTCCCAAAAAAGGGGATTAGCCTGACTTAAAACTCCACTTTTCTCACACCCGCAGGGCTGATATTGTATTTCCTATGGTAATTTTATTCTGATGAAGGACCTCACTTGCCATGTGATCTCCCTGTAGACCTCCCCAAATTGGATGCTACCTTTTGCCCCTTCTGAATTAACCCTTTCCCACCCACAGAGTCGCTTTCTGACTCCACTGCAGCATACAACTTTTGAAAACAAAGTGACAAAAGAAGAAATTGCTCATAATGAGCAATTCCTCCTTTTGTCACATTGTTTTCAACTCTTTCAGTGATATTAGACTTTAATTTTTTAAAGGTTTTCCATATTTTTACAAAAAGGTTTTCAAAGTTGTCTACGGCGGATTTGTTGTACGATGGAAAGGGTTAAAACTTATTCAGGAAGAAAGGAAGGAAAATATAGACAAACAATATTAAAATTTTAGGTTAATTAACTAAGGAAAACATTGTTGGAAAAGGATAAATTGCTCAGAATGTCCTTTTCTTACAATGATATAGAAAGTCGTCTGCAACATGCAGTCATCTAACCCTAACCATCATTTTAGAGTTGTCTGCTTTGAAAACATCTTATTATTGAATACAATAGTATTTGGAAAATACAATGTTATTCAATTCAAACTTGAAAATAATATGGAAAAAGTAGAAATGTCATTTGTCATCTGCAGATTGCATCCAAAGTTGTCTAGTTTGGAATGGGTTGAAAGTCTGTTCAATCTAAATACAGACACTTCTTTCTTTAAATCTTCCATAGAAACTTTCAAAGTTAAATTTATTCATACAAATACTTTAAAAATTGTAGAAGTAACTAGAAATCCCTTCTTTGCACCCAGTATTGCGTGCAGGAATGGAATAACAATTGGTGCATAAATGTGAGGATGAAAAAATACCAATAGGTACCAGTAATTTACTGGCTGAAAATTTGTTATAAACAGATTAACCCTTTCCCGCATATAGGCGCATTTTAACGCCGCACATATGCCCTTTGAAAACATTGTGGCAATTAAAGGAGAAAACACCTCCAAAAAATCAATTGGAAAAATCGGATGCCTAGAACTACAGATAGAAGTTTTCCCTCTTCCCTCAACCTTTTTAAAAAATGATCTGCATGTGAGAAATGTATACTGACATGTATGGGGGACAAGCAGACAACTTGTATAGACTGACTGGTTTAATATCTTGTAAAAATTGACACCCAGTCTATGAGGCTCCGACCCTTACATCCTGGTCAATTAAACTGACCCCTAGAATTTTTTATGGGGCTCTCAGTGTGACACCTTCAGTGACAAAGTTAATTTAAAGTTACCAGCTTCTTTTTGGTGATACTGCATGACCCTTCCATAAACCCTCTTGTCCTTTTTCTTTTAACCCTTTCCCTCATACGACAATTCTGCAGCAGACGACTTTGAACGTATTTTGTCAAAACATAGAAAATCTCCATAATTGAATGGATAACCTATGACAAAAAGTGGAAAACGTTGTGGCAAAAGGAGAAATTGCACGTTTTCTGCAATTTCTTCTTTTGTCACTATGTTTTCAAAAAGCCGTCTGCTGCAGAGGCGTCTATATGAGGGAAAGGGTTAATTTCCCCTTTTTTCTACTTAGAAGAATCTGTGAAATAATGAAATGATGCATAAAGCGTAGAGTAGTTTTTGAAAAGGAACTGTTGCTGAAAATCAACAATTATTTCAAAAGTATACCTCCACTTTGTCAGATTGTGAAATAATTTCCTCTTATGTTCGTTTATATAGCAGACAAGTCTAAAAATTGCATGTTAACCCTTTCCCTCATATAGACGCTTTCAGACGCCTCTGCAGCAGACGGCTTTTTGAAAACATAGTGACAAAAAAAGAAATTGCACAAAACGTGCAATTTCTCCTTTTGCCACAATGTTTTCCACTTTTAGTCATAGGTTATCCATTCAATTATGGAGATTTACTATGTTTTGACAAAATACGTCCAAAGTCATCTGCTGCAGAATTGTCGTATGAGGGAAAGGGTTAAGGAAAGGTTGTATGAGAAAGGGGTTGGGCTATAATGCATTTGATGGCCGTATTATTTTGATGAGGTTTGACTTTTTGAGACTGATCTCTTCTATCCTAAGATGATTAAAAACAGGAGTCTTGAATAGTCCTGGGAAAAATGTATTTTTTCCTCCCTCTGTGAACTCCATAAATTATTATTTTTACGCCTTCAAAATTGACACCTTTTGGAAAAGTTTTTTTTTATAATTTCCGGCCAGTCAGCTTATTCTGAGTCCTTAGACAAGTTGAAACTATCATCACATACAACAATTCTGCAGCAGACGACTTTGAACATATTTTGTCAAATAATGGAAAATCTCTATAATTGAACGGATAACCTATGACTAAAAGTGGAAAACATGGTGACAAAAGGAGAAATTGCACGTTTTGTGCAATTTCTTCTTTTGTCACTATGTTTTCAAAACGCCGTCTGCTTTAACCCTTTCCCACATACAACATAATCTGCAGCAGTCGTACTTGAAAACTTCTGGAGTTCTTTTGGAAAATCTCTGAAATGAAAGTTTGATTACTGAAAGAGTCGAAAACGTTGTGGCAAAACAAGAAATTTCTCGTTTAGAGCAATTTCTCCTTTTGTCACAATGTTTTAAAAAGTCGTCTGCTGCAGATACTTGAGAGGTGAGAAAAGGGTTAAATAAGTCTCGATCAACCCTTTCCCGCATTTAACAAAATTTAATATTCAGCAGACGACTTTTAAAATATAAGATTCTCAACGAAAACAGTGATGCATGTTTTCTGCAGATTTGTTGCATGTGGGAAAGGGTAAACGTATTAAGCCCTTTCCTCCGTGCAGCAGCTGACTTAAAAATGCTGTGACAAAAGAAGAAATTGTTCATGATTATGGCAATTTCGTCTGTGTTGTCAATAATATTTTCAAATATTCAATAATTTTTGCCTTGTTGTTTTCAAAGATGTCTAGGTGATTCATTTATAAAAGCTGTTCTTTCTTATTGTTATTTTTGTTTAACCCTTTCCCACATATAGACGATTTCTGAAGCCTCTTCAGCAGAAGACTTTTAAAAACCTTGTGGAAAAATGAATAACTACTCAAAACGAGCGATTTCTCCTTTTGCCACAATGTTTTCAACTCCTTTTAACAATTAATCTTTCCCTTATAAAGTTATAATATATTCTTGCCAAGATGTTTTCAAAATCGTCTGCTCCAAAAAATGTGTATGTGGGAAAGGGTTAATTTTGTAAATGCTTATAATAGAAATACTTTCTGATGCCTCTACAGCAGACAGGTTATGAAAACATTGTGAAGAAAGGAGAAATTCATGAGCAATTTCTCCTTTTGCCACAACGTTTTCAACATTATTCAATAACTGCATGCTCTTTAGTTTATGGCTTAAAGGACCTATTTTTGACTAGATGTTTTCAAAGCAGTCTTCTGCAGATTTGTTTGTATGTGGAAAGAGATTAACAAAGTTGGAAATTGTAAAGAACAGTCCGAATTTTATGTTGATGTTGAGAAATATCTGAAAGCACCCTAAAAAAAGTAAGAAACATCAATCACAAGTAAATTAATTTAGATCCAGAATAACCTTGGATGTTTTGGTATATCTGAGGATAGTCTGTCAATATGGCACATAATTATTTCCAAGGCTGTATTTCCGTAAGTGGAGGTCTATTGTCGGGCTAAACTGCATATTAACTCTTTCCCTCATACAACAAATCTGCAGCAGGGGGACGACTTTGAATGTATTTTGTCAACATAGAAAATCTCCATAATTGAATGGATGACCTATGACACAAAGTGGAAAACATTGTGGCAAAAGGAGAAATTGTACGTTCTGTGCAATTTCTTCTTTTGTCACTATGTTTTCAAAAAGCTGCCTGCTGCAGAGGCATCAGAAAGCGACTATATGAGGGAAAGGGTTAAAAATCAGGAATAGTCTAGAGCATGTTGTTGATTTTGAAGGTTGATTGTTTTTAAGGTTTTGAAATGCAATTGCAATTATTTTGCTTCAGTTAATACTGGATAAACAATCATAATAAATAACAAGTTAAAAAATTGTGACTTAAACTTTTGCAATGTCTCCTTTTGCCACAATTTTTTTCTAAAGTCAACTGCTGCAGATGTGTCAGATTGCATATGCATGTGGGAAAGGGTTAAAAAGAAAAGAGATAAAAAAAAAAAAATTAAAAGATGAATCATTTTTGGAAAAAGAGATTATTTATTTTGAACAATTTTGTCTTCATCCACATTGTTCTCATCTATAGATTCAATTCTTTGAAATTAATAGTAATAGCTTTCCCTCCTTGGGGCTCTTACAAGCAGGTTCTGGGGTTCATAGCATGAGGACTGACTCGCTGGTGTTTAAGATAAATGTAGTACTGCAGCAGCTGTAGTACTGCTAACTAACCCAGAAAATGCTGTGTTGATAGCTGAAACATTGTTGAAAGCGGGGTTAAAACACCATCAAAACAAACAAAAATCAAATTAGATGACTAACACTTTCAAGTATAACGGATAATTGATGAACTTTCTTCTATATACTTTCAGGAGAGACATCCATGAGATTTATCCCAACAAATTTGTTCTGCTGGATGAGACGAGATTCCGTATATTCAATACACTGTACGAGCTTCCAAGTAAGTCATATGTTAACTGACGCCTCTGCAGCAGACAGCTTTTTGAAAACATAGTGACAAAATAAGAAATTACTCAAAACGATCAATTTCTTCTTTTGTCACAATGTTTTCCACTTTTAGTCATAGGTTATCCATTCAATTAAAGAGATTTTCCATTTTTTGACAAAATATGTTCAAAAAAATATTCTTTTTCATACCCAGTAGTGCAAGGGAAATAACTCCTACATTACAAAAAACTTAAAAGTAGTGTTTTACCATGAATACAGTTACCTCTCTTGTATTGTTATGTTAGCAAAATTCATATCTCTCATCTGATTTAAATAATTGTGTTCAAACCTTATGTTATTTTTAAATAATCCAAAGAAATAATATACAAGGTAATTTTATTGATGAGGAAAGTTGGTGGCATCTTTTTAACCCTTTCTCACATACAACAAATCTGCAGCAGACGACTTTGATAACATCTAGACAACAAAAGGGAAAAATCTCTGTAAATGAAAATATTATCACTTAATCGAGTTGAAAATATTGTGGCAAAAGGAGAAATTGCTTGTTTTGAGCAATTTCTTCTTTTGTCACAGTGTTATCAATAGTCGTCTGCTGCAGAGGGATCAAAAAGCGTCTATATGTGGGAAAGGGTTAATGCAAAACAGTAGTATCAATAAGACATTGCAACCATTTTCGTGAAGTCATTATTTTCAGGTTTTGGTCACTATGTTTTCAAAGTCGTCTGCTGCAGATTTGCTGTATATGGGAAAGGGTTAAGATGCTTGTAAAGCAGACAACATGGAAATCTATCATAGCAGTGTAGCAACCGTTTTGTAAATGAAGGTATACTTAATGAATAGTGTTGAAAACATTGTAGCAAAGGAGAAATTCCTCATCTTGTTTGTATAGAATTAGATGTTTTCAAAAGTCGTCTGCTGTAGAGGCGTCAGAAAGCATCTGTATTTATAAGAATCATACTAATAAATAAAACATGCTTGACCCAAATTGCGGTATGTATTAGTAACTTAGTCTTAGCTTAAGGACCATGTGCAGCAACAAGTACGAAGATCGTAAAAACAGATTTAATCCAGTGGTAATGCACCTAACCCAGTAATACTGTATCATGATCTTTAACACAGTGTTGCACTAAAGATGGAATCCCTATAAAAACAGATTTAAAGTTTTTAATGAACTTTATAAACAATTGATTTAAATCAGACTAAACAGATATCACCGGTTTTGTTTTTGTTTTATTCCCTGTTCTTGAAGGTCATCCACCACTTACCTGATACACTATTTTAACCCTTTCCCACGTACAACAAATCTGCAGCAGATACCTTTACTACCTACAACATTTCTGCTAATATTTCTGACAAATGAGGAAATTGCTCCATTTTAGCAATTTCTGATTTTGCCACATTAAATCAATATAATTTTCCATATTGTTGCCTAGATGTTTTTAAAGTTGTCAGATACGGGAGGTCGTGGTTTTGCTCCCTGCCGGGTCCTACCAAAGACTTTCAAAATGGTAGTAATGGCTGCCCTCCTTGGCACTCAGGGTTGCGGGTTTAGCAAAAAATTATGACTGACTGGCTGGTGTCAGGATTAATGGACCAGTAGTACTGGTAACGCTGTGATGTAATTGAAAAATTGTTGGAAGCAGCATTTAACTCCAAACAATAAATAACCTTCTGTATCTCCATCGTCGGTTGATCTGTCTGTCCATCACACTTTCTCTCAATCAATCAATTAACTGACATACTTTTGGGCAACACACATGTTTCTTTGAACACCCTTGTTGAATAAATGATAAGAAATGAGAAACTGCTCAAAACAACAAAATATGCATCTCAATGTTAGCTCGGCTTTCAATTGTAAATGACTCAATCCCATCAAGCTTATGTTAATTTGACACATGGGCATTTGCTTGACACTTCAAAATAAATCTCATTGTACAGAAAAAGTGGAAAATCTCGACAAATGATAAAATATGTATGTAGAAACTATTGTGAGAAAGGATAGTTCAGTCGGCAAAATACCTCAATATTGTTGAACATTTTGTTTACTGGAAAACAGTTAAAAAGTGTCTCGTTTTTATCCAGACTTACTATAATTCCATAGAATAATCTAGTTTTGTGTCTGGTACAATTAGATTATCTAAACAAGATGTGGAACTTGTTAACTCTTTCCCTCATACAGATGACCTTTACACCTTTGCAGCAATAAACTACTATTTTAACATTTTTGTAACTAAAAAAACATGTTGAAAAAGAAGAAATTGCTCAAAAAAATCTATATTCATTTTGTCTCAACCAAATTTGTTTGTATGTTAATTGTTTTACCCTTTCCCTCATATAGACGCTTTCTGACGCCTCTGCAGCAGACAGCTTTTTGAAAACACAGTGACAACAGAAGAAATTGCTCAAAACAAGCAATTTCTCCTTTTGACACAATGTTTTCCACTTTTAGTCATAGGTTATCCATTCAATTATAGAGATTTTCCACTTTTTGACAAATTATGTTCAAAGTCATCTGCTGCAGAACTGTTGTATGAGGGAAATGGTTAAAACCGCTTTCAATAATTTGTTCAGTACTATCACGATGTTTCCTAGGTAAGTTACCAGGACTACTGGTCCATTCATTTATCCTGACACCAGCCAGTCAGTCGTAATGCTAACCCCACTATCCTATAAAGCAACAATTTTATCGTTTTTGAAGTGTGACAGGACCTAGCTGGGGAATGAACCTGAGACTTCCCCAACCGAGGCCGATGCTCTACCTGTTCACCTCTGAGGCGTTCATTCCCCGCCAAAGGCAGATGGGATATTTGATTGGTGTTGTCGGTCTGTCCAGAGCCATATCTAATTATTGCATGATTGAACAAAACTGAAACCTCTATTATAAGACGTATTTTTGACCTTAAAAATTCGAGAATGAAATGGGGCGAGCATCTTATTCGCGAGTCAAAATAATAATAACATATTACAGACCAAGCCACCCATCCTGAGAAGTCTCTCAGGCCTTTCATTGAAATGAATAGCCTACTGGGTGATTTCGCATTTCCTATGACATCTAAAAATAAATACATTTATATGAAACTTAAGATGGATTTTTCTTTATTAGCACATTTCGTTTATTCATACTCTTGCTGTTCACTTTGATCCTTATTGTAACAGAATATTTCATTGGTCGCTTAAACTAAAATGGCCAATCACAGCTCTCCTTGAAATCTTTGTAAAACGGGGCTTGCAGACTCATGTCTGTTATGTCAAGATTCACCTGTAGTGATTGTTTGTGGATAAAATTCTTGTGACCAGTGTTTGGGAGATATCTGGCTAGTCATGCTGGCGCAAAGCGCTTTATTTGATCATGGTTTTTATTAACTCACCTGAGCTTTGCTCAAGGTGAGTTATTGTGATCGCAAAGCTCAGGTGAGTTATAAAAACCATGATCAAATAAAGCGCCTTTGCGCCCAGCATCGACTAGCCAGATCACTTCTCCCATAACCACTGGTCAATTGGGATGAAACTTCACAGAAAGCATCCTCTCAATGACCTCACCAGATTTCCTTCAAATTTTTGGGATCCATGCAGAATTCTGGTTTCCATGGCAACGAAATGAAAAAAACTTCAAAATTCTTCTTCTCCCAAACTGGTTGGCAGATTTTCAAATAATTTTGTAGAAATGTTCCTCGGGTGACCCTCTATCAGATTCCTTCAAGCCATGTTGATTGGTCGAAAAACATGGCCGCCAGGGGGGGCGGGGCTATTTTTCCTTATATGGCTATAGTGCAAACTTAAAAAATCTTCTCCTCCGAAAGTGTCAGGCCGATTTTCAAATAATTTTGTAGAAATGTTCCTCGGGTGACCCTCTATCAGATTCCTTCAAGCCATGTTGATTGGTCGAAAAACATGGCCGCCAGGGTGGGGGGGGGGGGGGGGGGGGCGGAGCTATTTTTCCTTATATGGCTATAGTGCAAACTTAAAAAATCTTCTTCTCCAAAAGTGTCAGGCCGATTTTCAAATAAATTTGTAGAAATGTTCCTTGGGTGACCCTCTATCAGATTCCTTCAAGCCATGTTGATTGGTCGAAAATCATGGCCGCCAGGGGGTGGGGGGGGGGGGGGGCGGGGCTTTTTTGCCTTATATAGCTATAGTGCAAACTTAAAAAATCTTCTCCTCCAAAAGTGTCGGGCTGATTTTCAAATAATTTTGTAGAAATGTTCCTTGGATGACCCTCTTTCAGATTCCTTCAAGCCATGTTGATTGGTCAAAAAACATGGCCGCCAGGGGGCGGGGCTATTTTGCATTTTATTGCTATAGTGAAAACTTAAAAAATCTTCTCCTTCAAAAGTGTCAGGCCGATTTTCAAATAATTTTGTAGAAATGTTCCTAGGGTGACCCTCTATCAGATTCCTTAAAGCCAAGTTGATTGGTTGGAAACTATGCCCGCCAGATGGCGGGGCTTATATAGCTAAAGTGAAAAAAAAAATCAGGTGAGCGATTCCAGGGCCATCATGGCCCTCTTGTTTGTATTTGACCAAAATGCAAACATTGGTCAGATCCAGCTGATCAGGCAGTTAGAGCCCATGTCTAAATATAACAGATTATATTTTGTTTTTTTAAATAGCCTGCTAGGCCCTTATTATCTAGAGGCCACATTTAACATCCAATCTTCATGAAAGTTCATAACATTCATCTAAAATCGAATTTATGTCAACCTTGGGTCAAAAAGTAGGTCACTGCGTCAAATCTTGAAAAACCTTGTGAACTTATCAAACGGGTTCATCAGAAAATTTATTTATAACACCAATAAGATTTGGAACTAAGTCATGTGAACAATTTCAACTTTTGCCACAAAGTTTTCAATTCTTAATTAATTTCCCTTTCAATGATAGTACATTTTCATATTTTTGTATAGATTATTAGTTGAAAACACTTTAGGGTAAAGAGATGCTGCTTGTTAGGAACAGTTTTCCTTAGGGAGAGGGTTTTACGCTTTATAAAAGCCTCGGCAGCAGACAACTTTTGAAAACATTTTGGCAAAAGTAGAATTTGCTCATAACTAGCAATTTCTCCTTTTGCCACAATGTTTTCACATCTATTCGTTAATTAAACTCATCACTAATGGATATTTTTCACCTTTTTACCAATATGTTTTCAAAGTCGTCTGCTGCAGAACAGTTGTATGTGGGAAAGGGTTAAATGAGTAATCAGAATGAATAGATTCATGTCTGGTACAAATAAATGTTCTAAACAAAATGCATGTGGTTTATCTTCTCCCCAATCTCCTTAACCCTTTCCCTCATATAGACGCGTTCGGACGCCTCTGCAGCAGACGTCTTTTTGAAAACATAGTGACAAAAGAAGAAATTGCACAAAACGTGCAATTTCTCCTTTTGCCACAATGTTTTCCACTTTTAGTCATAGGTTATCCATTCAATTATGGAGATTTTCTATGGTTTGACAAAATACGTTCTTTGAAAACATAGAGGCACAAATATTGAACACACCTACATGTGTATAAATGAAATAATAAATATTGAAAACATTGTGAAAAAAAGGAGAAATTGCTATTTTTGAGCAATTTTTATACCCCCAGATACATAGTATATTGGGGCTATATAGGAGTCACGCTTGTCGGTTTGTCTGTTGGTCTGTGGACATTTCTTGTGAACACTATTTCTCAGCACAACTGGGACAGAATTCATTATAACTTCACAAGAATGATTGATACCAAGCCTAGTTGTGCATATTGTCGGCGTGTTGCACTGGAATTATTTTTAAATGAGTTATGGCCCCTTGAATTTCTTATACATATGTATATTGTCAGGCACCAGCTGGGGGTATTCATCACCTTCAGTGATATTTCTAGTTCATTTCGTCACAATGTTTCAAGTCTTCTGCTTCAAAGCCGTCAGAAAGTGTTTTTATGTTGGAAAAGGGGTTAAAAAAAAGACTAAAATACTTTGCTGTATGTATATTGGATCTGACTACTCCACATAAAAGGTTGTCTCAAATTGATCTTATACACACATAAATACACATGAGCATGTGCCTGCTCTTTATGTAAAATGAAATCACACGATGCAACAAACATGCTAAAAACAATTGAAGAACTTGACAATCACTCTTCTATATTATATATTTATATGGGTTATCTTACCTAGTATATACCGAAATGTTTGGTAAGCAACAATTTGATTGGCTGATGGGAAGGTCAATCTGAGATGACCTGTAAGGGCATGTCATCAGATTTATATACAAATGAGCAATGTTTAGGTCTGGGTTTATTGAGATTATCTTTTACCTATTAGTCGTCTCTGATATTATCTGAAGTTGTAAATGCAACATCTTTGAAACTGCAGATACATTTTGACCAATCTGCTGAAGACGACTTGTGAAAACATTGTGAAAAATGAGAAATTGTTCATAATGAGCAATTTTACCTTTTGACACAATGTTTAAGGGCCCGTCACACTTATTCAGAATCCGCAGAATCAGCAGGAATTAGGCAAAGCCACCTGGAAAGATTTTTTTTTTTTTAGATTCGCGCCACATTCTGGAAGGAAAGTCAAATTGGCCTTAATTCTTACAGCTTTGTAAAAATGCTGTACAAAAACTTAAAATGCACTTCGAATCCACCTTGAATCTTGCACATTCTGGGTGTCTTAGCTCTTGAATGCAGCTTGAATGTAGTTGGAACATAGTAGGAATATTTAGAATGCTGTTAGAATCCAGTCTATTTAGATTGCTCTTCAACTGCTGTACGAATACGGTTTGATTGTTGCCCGAATACAGCCCAAAGTCATGCGACTCCTAAATATCATCTAATAAAATTCTAGCAGCTGGCCATGTTTTAATACGAATGTATACAGAGGATTACCGTTTGGGTTCTCCTTCAAATGCGATTAAAATGTTTGGAATGCTGTCAGAATGCCGTAAGACTATTTAGAATGTAGTCAGAATGCAGTTAGACTACACTTAAAATGCTGTTCGATATTTCTCCACTACAAATGCAACTCAAAAGTTTTAAGCATGAGCAAAACATTCGGACTGGCCACAAGAATGGACCAGATTATTTGGAATGCACTCAGAATGCAGGCAGAATCTATAGAATACATTTCGAATATCCAGGAATATACCACGAATTTTCATTCCGACGACATTCCGGCTCATTCTGTCTCTAGTGTGACTAGGCCTTTACAACTCGACTCATTAGTCTTACTTTCATTTTTAAATATTTTCCATTATGTTTACTGGATGTTTTCAAAGACACCTGTTGCAGATTTGCTGTATGTGGTAAAGGGTTAAAAAGAGAAGAAAATGTAAAATGTAAAAAAAAATTCTTGTGTCTTCAAGGAAAAAAACAATGGTTTGCTAACCCTTTCCAAATTGCAGGTTCATTTTGACGCTTCAGCAGTAGATAACTGGTGAAAATATTGTTTAACCCTTTCCCTCATATAGACGCTTTCTGACACCTCTGCAGCAGACGGATTTTTGAAAACATAGTGACAAAAGAAGAAATTGCTCAAAACAAGCAATTTCTTTCTCTTTTTGCCACAATGTTTTCCACTTTTAGTCATAGGTTAGCCATTCAATTATAGAGATTTTGTATTATTTGACAAAATATGTTCAAAGTCGTCTGCTGCAGAATTGTCGTATGAGGGAAAGGGTTAAAAAATAGGCATTGCTCATTCTGAGTTCAACTCTATTCAATAAGTATACTTGCATTTACATTAATTTTCGAACATTTTTTTAATCAATATTTTTAACCCTTTTCCACCTGCAGACGCATTTTGACACAAAAGCAGCAGCAACTTTTGAAAACACTGTGGCCAAAGGTGAAATTGCTCATGATGAGCAATTCCTCCTTTGGCCACAATGTTTTCAACTTTATTTAACAATAAAGCTATTTTTATGGAGAATTTTAAGGTTTTTGCAGGGATGTTTTGAAAGTCGTCTGCTGCAGATAAGTTGTATGTAGGAAAGGGTTAAAGAAGTTTGCTGCTAATTTGTTACACGTTGTCTTTCTCTTTTATTTTCAGTTATGTACATCCTTGCTGTCCTGGTAGATCTGTTCTGTAATGATGAAACATATATCAAGTGAGTCAAAATAAATGTAAATACTGTGGATTGATTGTTTGGTATTTTACGCCGCTTTCAACAACTTTTCAGTCATATCACGACAGCCAGTTCACATACTCTCACAGCGGCCAGTTCACATACTCATGTGTTTCTAGGCTTTCTCATACCAGTAATCCACACAATAATCTTTCCATGCAACTGGCTGCTTTTCCACATAGACTGTTTGCCCATTGGTTAAGTCGAATAACGCTTGTCACAATGACTTTTGTGAAACGACGGAAAGAATGTTGGCCAAGCTGAGGTTCGAACTCACAACCCCTGCATTGATGCCCAGGTCGCAACAGACTGAACTACCTGGGCTTCAAATTGAAGGAAAATCTTGTTAACACTCTGGTGGCTGCATTTATAATTTGAAACTATTGAAACTTTGTCAGAATGTTTGTCTTGATGATAAGTAGGCCAAGTTTGAATATGGGTCACGTTCAGTCAAAAACAAGGTCACTAGACCAAATTGATGGAAAATCTTGATAAAACTCTATAGAGTATTCTTCAACAGGATGGAAAATTTCCAGAATGTTTGTCTAAATGATATCTAGGCCAAGTTTGAATATGGGTCATATTGGGTCAAAAACTAGGTCACCAGGTCAAATTGAAGTAAATCTTGTTAACACTGGAGGCTGCATTTTTAACTTGAAATTATTGAAACTTCATCAGAATGTTTGTCTTGATGATATGTAGGCTAAATTTGAATATGAGTTCTGCATGGTCAAAATCTAGTTGCTGCATTTTATGCTTCAGTAGCTTGAAATTCTGTCAGAATGTTTGTCTAAATGATATCTAGATGAAGTTTGAATATGGGTCATATTGGGTCAGAAACTAGATCACTAGTGGGTCAATTGGAAACTTCAAAAATCTTCTCCTCCGAAAGCGTCTTGTCGATTTTCAAATAATTTTGTAGAAATGTACCTTGAGTGACCCTCCCTCAGATTCTTTCAAGCCATTTTGATTAGTCAAAAAACATGGCCATCAGGGGGCGGGGCTGTTTTGCCTTATATGCATATAG
Organism: Serripes groenlandicus; assembly: GCA_031761405.1. Taxonomy (NCBI): domain Eukaryota; kingdom Metazoa; phylum Mollusca; class Bivalvia; order Cardiida; family Cardiidae; genus Serripes; species Serripes groenlandicus. Next base: position 20,280,441 of record JASEVX010000009.1, on the reverse strand, counting down.
TCAAAACTTTAAAAAAATCTTCTCCTCCAAAAGCATCTGATTTTCAAATAATTTTGTAGAAATGTTTCTAAAGTGACCCTCTTTTAGATTCCTTCAAGCCATGTTGAGTCATCAAAAATATGGCCACCAGGGTGTGGGGTTGTTTTGCTTAATATGGCTAAAGCTAGTAAAAGCTTCAAAAATCTTCTCCTCCCAAAGTGTCTGGCAGATTTTTGAGCGATTCCAGAGTCATCATGGCCCTCCTGTTTCAGTAGTTTGAGACTTTGTCATGTGTTTTGCATTAGGAATTTCATTGCATAACTCAGGTTAGCATTATAGGGCAATCATGTCTCTTTTGTTTTTAAACTTGTTTGTATCCGAGGCATTAAAAAGAACCATATATTAGGGAAAGTTATAATCTATGATGAAGAAAGCACCATGTATAAGGGAATGTGTTAATCATATATGTCTGTGTTATTTCCAGGATAAAGAAAGGAGTCCAGTGTGGAGATCTTACAATGACCTATTCTTCCATTTACCACGATGTCCTTACAGCGACTGATTCAGTACACTGCAAAAATGTAAGAAAATGTGTATGAATGACTTCATTAATACAAGCCCCTGGAACTGAAGACTTTTGAAAAGAGCAATTTCTCCTTTTCCCGTGATGTTTTCATCTCTTTTTCATAACCCTTAGTAACTTTGATTTTTTTAAAGATATTCCATTTTTAGCTCGACTATTCAAAGTATATGAGAGCTTTACTACTCGCCCCGGCGTCGGCGTCCGGTTAAAGTTTTAGGGCAAGTTGGGATTTTCATTCATAAGTATTTGTGCTAGGGCTTTCATATTTGGAATATAATTACATCTAATACCTTTCTTTATATTGTATGCTGAAGATTCTGAGTTTTACCTTCTTTTTGGGGTAAAAGACATGATTTTGGGTGGTTAAAGTTTTAGGGCAAGTTGGCATTTTCATTTAATTTTTTAATTTTTCTCTATAACAATTTGTGCTAGGGCTTTAATATTTAGAATATAGTTACATCTTATACCTTTCTTCACATTGAATGCTGAAGATGCTGTGTGTGACCTTCTTTTTGGGGTAAAAAACATGATTTTCGGTGGTTAAAGTTTTGGGGCAAGTAGGATTTTATTTTCTTTTTTTAACTTTTTCTGAATAAGTACTTGTGCTAGGGCTTTCATATTTGGAAAATAATTACATTTAATACATTTCTTCATATTATATGCTGAAGATGCTGAGTGTGACCTTCTGTTTGCGGTAAAACACATGCTTTTGGGTGGTTAAAGTTTTAGGGCAAGTTGGCTTTTTTCATTTAATTTTCTAATTTTTCTAAATAAGTACTTTTGTTAGGGCTTCCATATTTGGAATATAATTACATGTAATACCTTTCTTCACATTGTATGTTGAAGATGCTGAGTGTGACTTTTAGGGGGTAAAAAACATGATTTTTGTTTGATTTTGAGAATTTTAGATAAATTCTTAATTTTTGGTTACATTTCTTTCTAATTGTGATCATTTATTTATCAAATATAATTCTTCAACATATCAAACGGGCTTTGCATGGTGTCAAACATTAGGAAAACCTTTTTTTAAGTTTTAAGTCAGTTTTAACATTTGCGTTTAGCTCAACGTTAAAGTTACATCATTCAAATCACTTCATACTTCACATATTTGTTAAGGACCATCGTACAATTAGGTTAGATAACTCCATTGTATCCTAAATATGGAGTAATGGCCCTTGATTGACTTAGGAAATTTTATTTTTAAATTATATTTAAATGTATGTATATCTATTCAGTTGCTTTTACATATAGAGTATATAATATGAAATAGTGCTTTATGTGAATAAGCGGCATGTAGTCGAGCGCGCTGTCCTCCGACAGCTCTTGATTGCTTAGATGTCTGCTGCAGATTTATTGTTTGTGGGATTGATTGATTGATTGATTGCATGATTAAATGATTGATTGATTGATTGGAGTTTAACGTCGTTTTGAACAATTTTTCAGTCATATTTTGGCGCCCAGTTCACCTACTCATGTCTCTTCTGGCTTTCTCACACCAGTACTCCACACAACATAGTTTCCGAGCAACTGGCTGCTGTTCCATATAGACTGTTAGCATTGGTTGAAGACGAATGACACTTGTCACAATGACTTTTGTCAAACGTCGGAAAGAATGTTGGGGGAGCTGGGGTTCAAATTCACAACCTGCGTTGCTGCCAACTAAGCTGAGCGTATCGAGGGCTTGGCGTGAAACGGTTGTAACTTAAAACCTATTTTGAAAACCCTGGTTTAGGGGCAATTTTGACCCTTTTGTAAACAATGCAAATTTAGGTGCCATTGCTCAGAACGAGCAATGGCACCTAAATTTACATTGTTTACCAAGAAAAGTGATTTAACTCTTATAAAGACTTTATGGCGAGGTGATTAACCTTGGTAAAAAAATACCAATTTTAGATACAACTGTTTCACGCCAAGCCCTCGGTATTGTTTGTTGGAAACAGAATAAGGCAGTGGGAAAGGCTGACTTCATAGGTGTAAGATTGTCTGTATCAGGGAAAAAGGTTAAACCCACGTACCATCAAATATGTAGCCGGCAACTTTGAAACATCTAAACATAAATATGAAAAATCTCAATAAATGTAAAGATAATTATTGAATTGAGTTGAAAACATTTTTACAAAAGGAAAAATTGCTCATTATCATGATGAGCAAATTCTTCTTTCACCACAATGTTTTTAAAGTCGTCTGCTGAAGATGCATCAAAATAGAAGCTCTGTGCACAAGGGGAAACATTATAAGTATAGCCCAACCTGTGTTTAAAGACCACCAATGGGAAGAGAACAATATGGTCTTTGTTCACAGGTGGTCTTTAATTTCAGGGTCATTTATGCAGAAAATGATTAACTAGATGATTAACTGGGACATTCAAAGTGTGGTTGCTATAGACAAGGAATTGCTAAACAAAGGCGGTATCTTAACCCTTTCCCACATACAACAATTCTGCAGCAGACGACTTTAAACATATTTTGTCAAAAAATAGAAAATCTCTATAATTGAATGGATAACTTATGACTAAAAGTGGAAAACATTGTGGCAAAAGGAGAAATTGCTGGTTTTGAGCAATTTCTTCTTTTGTCACTATGTTTTTAACAAACTGTCTGCTGCAGAGGCGTCAGAAAGTGTCTATATGAGGGAAAGGGTTAAGCATAGGTTTGACTGTACTTTCTTGCCCTATGACCTCGTAATTGTCTTACTTCTATAAGCATGTTTTAACTTGGGTGTTTGGATTTTCTTAATGACCACTGGCTAAAATTGGACAAAACTTAATGAAAACTTTATGAAAAGATTAGTACTAGGAGAATTGTATCTAATTGATAGTTTATATTTGTCTTATTTTGGCGGAGTTGTAGTTATTTCATTTTTATGAACCTATCCTTTAGCTTTTCCCACATATAGATGCATTCTGACATATCTGCAGCAGATGACCTTTTGTTAAAAAAGGTTTCTGTACTTTCTGTATTTTCATGTGGAGAGATTTTCCATAGTTTTGCCTATATGCATTAAAAGTTGTCTGCTGCAGCTGTGTTGTATGTGGGAAAGGATTAATTGGCATTAATCTGCTTGTTTCAAGCAAGAATGTTTGCAGTATTTATGCTTGCTCTACGAAAACCAAACAATCCTAGGCATATACAACCAGTCCATCCACCTGATTTGATCAAGCTCTACACTGTTTGCCAATTAGTCACAGAAGATTTCAAGAAGTTTCTTACAAGCATTGGCAATATGTGTCCAATATTAAAAATATATGCTGCATCACTTACATCTTAGCCTTACCCACATACACTAAATCTTTATAATTGTAGAGACTGTAAATAGTTGAAAACACTATGGCAAAAGGGGAAATTGCTTTTCAAAAGTCATCTGCTGCTGATGCATCAGAGTGCATCAATATGAGAAAAGGAAGACAACGTCTTTTTGCTGCAGAGGCGTCAGAAGCGCCTATATATGGGAAAGGGTTTCATTATCATCTGCTGCTGATGCATCAGAGTTCATCAATATGAGAAAAGGAGCACAGTCATGCCAAGGTTGGTTGCCTGGAAGTTGACTTGTTTACCTTCTTTTTTGCAGGGTCCCTTGAAAAAAGAGACGATGGATAATGTAGAGAAATATGTGATCAAAGATAGCAGGTTGCCAGTTCTGCTGGACAGGTGAGTAGGTTATACAAGTCCCGAATGTCATTAGTCCAGGTTTGAAACCCTATAGCTGGTTCTGAAGGTGCATAACTGGAAGGTCATGTTTGAGACCCATTTGTTGGGGCTTTAGTTTAGGTCACAATACACCAAATAAATTCCTTCTTTGTTTCCATGTAAATCAACCAGTTTTAACCCTCAAATTGTCACACTTTCTAAGCGTTTCTCATGTAGAAAATGGGGTCATGTATTATGCAAGAAACCATCATTTTGCACGAAATCGTCAAAATACTAAAAATGATCAAATCAATTCCAGTGCATCCTATACCCATTTACAGTGAATTTAAACTCAATGTCATATATTCCATGCATTCTGGTGGCTAGATCAGCATGGCCGCGGATGTATTTGACGTAATTTGACCTTGACATATTTTTTCACTGGTTGTTGAAATGAAGAACATTCACTTTTCAACTGTTTTGTTTTTGTGCACATATAATTTGATAAATTGAAAGAATTTTTTTTTATATTAGAATAATTTGTTTACAAGCAAGATAAGATTATAATTCAAAGAAAACCGTTTTAACTCTTTCTCTTGAGTAAGATGACTTAAGATGTTTCAACAGTAGACAATCTTAGGTACAACTTTCGAAAATATTTTGAAATAAGAAGGAATTGTTCCTGATCAGCAATATCAACTTCTCATAGGTATACAGTTAGTATATGGCAAGGTCTAGAAGACTATTTATTTTCAAGGTCATAGGTTAAAGGTCAAGGTCAAAATTGGACTTTGACTATTTTCCCATATCAACAAACTTGTGACCACTCTACACTGAACATCCTTCGACCGATCTTAACCAAACTGTTAGTATATGGCAAGGTCTAGAAGCCTATTGATTGTAAATGTCAACGGGCAAAGGCGGGGTCATTTGGCAAAGGCCAAATGCGGAGACAAGGTCAAATTACACTTAGTTCTCTGGTACATAACATTTATAACAATTTAATAAAGGCAAGTCAAATAACATTAGTTTTCTGGTACATAACATTAATATCCAGGTCATTGGCCATATTTTTTAGCCATATATTTCAATTTAATATCGATGGGATGCATCCGCTTTGCGGTGCCCTTGTTCTTATATTTTTTCTGGTTTTAAGTTTTAAACCCTTTCCACATGCAGATTCTTCTGGATGCACTTGCAGCAGACGACTTTTGAAAACATTGTAGCAATGGCAATATTTGGGAAAGTAGTTAAGTGTGATGTTTTAAAATGTATTTTTTTCAGAATGAGACAACATGGTTCCAAAGTGTTCTTAGCTACTAACAGTGATTACGTCTATACAAATGTAAGTGTTTCTTGCAGAGGAGATTACTAAGAAACTTAATCATTCATATCAAAAGAAATTTTAGACCTTATCCCTGATGGAGACAATTTTTGATGCCTTTGCAGCAGGCTACATATTTTTATATGCCCCTTTTGAAAAAACGGATCGTATTATAGTTTTACCTGCGGTGTATGGGCGGGCTGGCCGGCGAGCGTTCAGGCAGCGTCCAGTATGTTGTCAGCTCAATAACTTTAGAAGCCTTTGTCCAATCATCTTTAATTATAGAAATTACCCAAAATTGTTCTTTTCAGCTCAATAACTTGAGAAGCTTTTGTCCAATCATCACCAAATTTGGTCAGAATGTGTATTGGCATAATATCTTGGACAAGTTTGATAACTAGCCTTATCGCTTTAGTCAATCGAGAGTTATCTCTCTTTAATTATAGAAATTACCTAAAATTGGTCTTGTCAGCTCAATAACTTTAGGAGCCTTTGTCCAATCATCACCAAATTTGGTCAGAATGTGTATTGGCATAATATCTCGGACAAGTTCGATAACTAGCCATATTGCTCTAGTCGATAGTGAGTTATTTCCTTTTAATTATAGAAATTACCTAAAATTGGTCTTGTCAGCTAAATAACTTGTGAAGCCTTTATTCGATCATCACCAAATTTAGACAATATGTTGATCGGCAGAATATCTTGGTCAGGGTTTGATAAGTTACAACATTATCTTAGTCACTACACAATTATGTCCCTCTAAATGGCCAAAACTGTACTAACAGTGTCTGCTTTCTAAGTTTGGCTGACGTACAACCAATTATCACTATACTTGGTCTCAAAAAAAGAGCCCAGGCGTATTTTGTGACATTTGGCGCTCTTGTTTAACTTTGAAAATAATGTTGGGGGGAAAAAAACACCAAGGTTCCAGAAAATTACAATTCTGAAATGAATTAACCCTCCCGTCATAGGAAAATTCTGCTGAAGACAATTTCAAAAGTATTGGGCAAATATATTGACGATCTCTAGAAGAATCAATGTAAATAGTTGAAAAGTATGTGGCAAAAGAAAAAAATGCTCTTATTTTGCCTCCATGTTTTCAAGAATCGCCTCCTGCAGATACATCAAAATGTTTGTGCTATTCGGAAAAGGTTAAACAGAATAGGTTTTAGAACAAATGTTTGCACGTCAAAATGGTAACCTTTCAGTCCTTTGCATCCATTTTCTTGAAATGCCTAGAAAATGATAAGTGAAATTGTTCCGGACTACTAGTGATTTTCGTCTGCTGCAGATGCAGCAAAATGTATCTGCAAGTTGGAAAGGTTTAAGTCACTACAAAACAAATAAAAGGTTGGGTTTAATTTGGTTTGGCTCTAATGAATAACTGTTTTAAAACAAGCAGAAAGGCACAGTAATTCCTCGGGGAAAAACTAGGCTTCCTGTGAGTTTAAGTTAAACTGAAACAGATGATTTAAGAATTATATTTTTGAAACAACCTTTGGTTTGAATGAAAAGTTTCAAATTTAAAAGACTGTGAGTCTATCAATTGATTGTTCATCCTGAATTAGTATGGTGTTTTGTATCTGTACTTCATTTGGTGCAGACAACTTTTGATTCTTCGGCAGCTTTGGACGACTTGAAAATATTGTGGGAAATGGCAAAATTGCTTTAAATCTGAAAAATAAAAATTCTCACAATGTTATCAACGTGAATTAAAAAAAAACTTTTTTTTTACATTTGTTTCTCAGCTTATAAGGGTTATGTTTATAGTGACAGATGACTCCATAACCCTTTCCCACATACAGCAAATCAGCAGCAGATAAATTGGAATTGCTATTAATAAAAATATTATTATTTAGTAGAAACCATTGTGGCAAAATGAGAAATTGCTTGTTCTGAGCAGATTCTCTTTTTTCCCACAATGTTTCTTTCAAAGGTTGTATGTGTCAAAGACATCAGAGAGCATCTGTATGTGGGAAAGGACTAAACATGTATTTATTTATTTTCCTTGGTTTTATTTCAGATTATAATGAAATATTTGATGGACTTCCCTCCCAAGGTAACTAGCGTGATTGTTTAGCCTTCCCACAAGAAAGATGGGACTTGATATAAGTGACATTTTGATTGGCCCTATGTCCTTCTATTCAAAATAGTTTTTGTACATGTTTTTATAATCAGTCATGTATTTCTTCAAACTCTCTTGTTTCAGATCTGAATTACGTTTTGTAAAAAATTATTGAGTTTTTAATGAAGTTAAACCATGCTATGATTTAATTTGGGTTTTACTCCATTTTCAACATTATTATAGCAACAGTTCACTGAGTCATGATCCCTGGGTAATCAAACCAGTACACACCTAGGCAATGTGCCTTGCCCAAGGGCACTACACCATGACCACTGCGCCACAACTGGGATGCTCGGTTCCAAATCCCTGGTGCTAAACACTTGGCCATGTGGATTTCTATGTTATGTATGGGTTATTACTATGCTTGTGTTGTGACCTTGACATTCACCGAAATGGTTAGTGTCCCAAGTCTAGTGTTTAGCCATTTGACTTTTGGAACCCATTTTGTGAAGCCTATGCCCCCAGAAAAGAGCCGACCGACCAGGCTCTTTGCTATTGACTGCTCAACTCAACTGCCCAAGGGAGTGGGAGAACAGGGTTCAATCCATTGTGTGGTCATATCAAATGCATTAACCCTTTCCCAAATACAACAAATCTGCAGCAGACGACTTTGAAAACATAGCAGATTTTTTGGGAAACAACTCCCTTTAAATGAAAGTACAACAATTGAATAGAGTTGAAAACATGGTGACAAAAGGAGAAATTGCTCGTTTTGAGCAATTTCTTCTTTTGTCGACATGTTTTAAAAAAGCCGTCGGCGTCAGAAAGCATCTTTATGAGAGAAAGGGTTAAAAAGGGAAGTAATGGCTTCGCTTCTTGTGACTCAGAATTGTGGGGATAGTATAATGACTTATACATTAGTGTCGGGATAAATTATATCCTAAGCTCTGGTAGAAGATATAGAAGAAATACTGTTGAAAGTGGCCTTAAACACAATTTTTACAAAATGTATAAATTTTGCAAAACTAACAAACTCTCTTTTCCAAATGCAAAGCTGGACAAGTCTATTTTTAAAAAATTCAGCATTGAAATCGGTGCTCCTATCAAGCACTTACCCAGCATGCTATTGTGTCCTGTGACAGCTTTGTTTTGTATTATTTATTATAATTAACTTTCCCTTTCCAACATGCAACAAATTTGCAGCAGACGTCTTTGAAATCATTTCGTCAAACAAATGATTTCTATAAATGTTGCAATTTTTTTTTTTTAAAAAAGGAGCAATTTTGCCTCAATCGTATTAAAAGTCTTCTGCTGTAGAGGCGTCAGAAAGTGTCTGTATGTGGAAAGGGTTAAGTAAAGTTGTTTCATTACAGACTGGAGTGTCACAGAGAGACTGGGTGTCCTATTTTGACTATGTTGTTGTCGATGCCAGAAAGCCTTTGTTTTTTGGGGCGGGTACCATTCTTCGTCAAGTGAATAGGGTAAGTTGTACAATGTCATATATTTTCTCAAAGACAGAAGATATTCGCAGCTGAGTTCGTCTGCTATACAGACTCGGTGGTGGAGTGGTAGAATGTCTCCCTGGGTGTGGGACGTCTTAGGTTTGATCCCCGCCCGGGGGGCATACCAAGGACTTTAAAAAATGGTAGTAATGGCTGACCTTCTTGGCGCTCAGGGTTGCGGGGTTAGCATTACGAGTGACTGGTTGGTGTCAGGATAAATGGACCAGTAAACTACCTAGGAAATGAAAAAAAAACGATGAAGGCGGCGTTGCAGTGTGCAAAAACAAACCCATGATTTTCGTCTGCTACACATTTTATACATAAAATTATTATTTCAAGGTTTTTGCTGAAATAGAATTCGAATATCAAACAGTTTGGATCTCAAATCAAGCCTCACATTTGACCTGGACACCGACTGTTTGCAAACTGTCAGCATTGGTCATCAAAGGTTGTTGAAATCCACTACTAGTGTGCAAAGAATTAAACTCTTTTTTTCTTTTTTTTCTTGTTTTCATCTTTGTTTCTGTTTGAAGCATGATTGCGGGGGAAGTTCATTAATCCTTTCCCACATGCGACAATTCTGCAGCAGACGACTTTGAACATATTTTGTCAAAAAATGGAAAATATCTATAATTGAATGGATGACCTATGACTAGAAGTGGAAAACATTGTGGCAAAAGGAGAAATTGCTCAATTTCTTTTTTTGTCACTATGTTTCAAAAAGCTGTCTGCTGCAGAGGCATCAGAAAGTGTCTATATGAGGGAAACGGTTAACTTAATTGCCTATCAATCTATACAAGATGAAATGTTTGCAAAATTGTTTTGAGCAATTTCTTCTTATGTCATCATGTTTTCAAAAAGGCCGTCTGCTGCAGAGGCGTCGGAAAGCAACTATATGAGGGAAAGCAGAACAGGTACAGAATAAATAGCTCATGATGAGCCATATCCTCTTGTTTCCTGTAATGTTTTGTACCCTCACTTAAGCTTTAGATTAAGTAGTTTATTAAGTTTGGTTCTTTTCAATAGATGTTTTGTAATTGGAAAATCAGAGAATGGTTAATCAGGTTGTAGACTATGGGCCTGTTTCATTTCATTCTGAATTACTTGTATTGTAGGAAACTGGAGCATTGAAACTGGGTACCCATACTGGACAAATTGTATCGGGACAGATCTACTCAGGAGGTAATATAATTGTTTTGGTTTTTTTAGCCGTTTTCAACATTATTTAAGTTATAACGCATCAACAGTTCACTTATTCATGATCCCTGGGTAAACGAACCATTACTAGGCTTGGAAATGTGCCTTGCTCCAGGACACTCCACCATGTCCGCTGTATATTGAGATCAAACTTGAGACGCCATTTAAAAATCCCCCATAATAGGCAATTTCTCCTTTTGCCACACTGTTTTCAAATCTATTCAATAGTTATACTTTTAGATATAAAGATTTGTTCATATTTTTGCCTAGATGTTTTAAAGTCATCTACTGCAGATAAATGTAATGTGGGAAAGCTTGTAACTATTTCATGATACATATGGCTGTAATGGCCTCTGTAGCAAACGACTTTTGAAACCAAAAAGAGGAAGATATGCTCAAATTCCTCATACACACACATGTAAAAGACATACTAGCAGACAACTATTAGAAGACAATGTTCAAAATTGGCTTTTTCTCCTATGAAACACCTTATTCAAAAAACCCTGTTACAGACAGACATCTTTTGCGGTCATTGCAGCAGACACCATTTTAAAAGGAGTTGCTTAATATAAACTGTTTACATCCTGACCTCACTATTTATACCCCCAGATACGTAGTATCACGCGTCACGTCATAGGAGTCACGCTTGACGGTCAGTCGGTTTGTCGGTCGGTCTGTTGGTCTGGTTATTTCTTGTGAACACTATTTCTCAGCAACCCTTGGTCAGAATTCAATATAACTTCACAAGAATGATTGATACCAAGCCTAGTTGTGCATATTGTCAGCGTGTTGCACTGGAATTATTTTTAAATGAGTTATGGCCCCTTGAATTTCTCATACACAGTTGGTCTGTAGACATTTCTTGTGAACACTTTCTCAGCAACCCTTGGTCAAAATTCAATATAACTTCACAAGAATGATTGATACCTAGCCTAGATGTGCATATTGTCGGCGTGTTGCACTGGAATTATTTTTAAATGAGTTATGGCCCCTTGAATTTCTCATACATATGTATATTGTCAGGCACCAGCTGGGGGTATTCATCACCTTCAGTGATATTTCTAGTTTGTTGGTGTCATTCTGAGTCTCAGATCTTGTTGAAGTAGTCATGGAGGATTTTACTGAACCACCCATAATACAGTTATTATATTTACAATTATTTATATCCAAAGAGTGACACATTACACTTCTATAAGTCTGAATTGCAATGCCCTTGTGGCTTGGGGGCAATCAAAATGAATGGCAGCCATGGTATGACCCTTGCTTGAACAGTAAGAGTCGGCTAAATGGGTCTGAACTATGGAGTCGATGCAACTCTTGAGCTCCAGCAGGTGGGGTGGTATTGGTTCATACCTTATCTATTTTTATCTCGATGCAAATATAAGGTGTGGGATCAATTTCATCTTTCCTGTCTGCCACAATATGACCTTAATTGTTGAAAGCGGTGTAAAACCCAAAACAAACATATCGGAATTCCACTGAAACGGTCTCTCAAGGTGTTAAGAAAGTTCTTCTAATAAGATGTTACTAATTTCAAATGTCTTTATTGTACAGGTTCTGTGGAAGTGTTTTCGGAGATAATGGGATCATATGACAAAGAAGTGTTGTATGTAGGCGACCATATTTTTGGTGACATTCTCAAATCGAAGAAGTTAAAGGGATGGAGAACCTTCCTGGTAGTCCCTGAGTTAAACCAGGAACTCATGGTTTGGACAGAGAAAAGAAATCTTTATTCTAAATTGGAGGAATTAGACCATCAGATTGGAGATCTATATAGGTAAATGATTTAACATTTTTACCACATGTAGACGCTTTCTGACACCTGCAGCAGAAGACTTTTGAAGACATTCTGGCAAAAAAAAGAAAAAGCTCAAAATGAGCATTTCTCCATTTGCCACAATGTTTTCAATTTGTTTCAACAATTATACCTGATGTTATAGAGATTTTTCATATTTTCGTCTAGAAGTATTCAAAGTCGTCTGTTTCAGATTTGTTGTATGTGGGAAAGGGTTAACCTTTTACCACATGTACAAGATTCGAATCCTAGTAGCAACAGCGTTCCGTTCTGATATGGCTGGTTGGCAAGCCGCCAGCTAGTAAAATAATGTGTTCTGTACATCATCTCATATTGTGAACATTTGTGGAGGGATATTTCAAAATTCTTCCAGCAGTACAAGAGATATTGAACAAATATAAAAAACAAAGTCATATGACCTTTGAACTCTTAGTATGACCGTGATCTTCAACTGAGGTGGGAGAAACATTGTCACTGACTGAGCTATTGCGGCTAAGCTCTCATTAGGGTAAAAATCTGAATATCTGTTAAAAACACATGATATTCATCAAGCTCTCAACTACCAAAAACCTAAAAAAATGGAAGTAATGGCTGCCCTCTTTGCCGCTCAGGGTTGCAGGGTTAGCACTAAGACTGACTGGCTGGTGTCAGGACAAATGGACAAATAGTACTGTTAACTTAAACATGTAACCCAATGATATATCTGAAAAATTGTTTAAATGCGGCATAAAAACCCAAACAATCAATCAATAAATCAAGCTTTCAACTCTTAATCTGTTGTTATTGTTTGTTTCAGAAATCTAGACAGTACATGTACTAAAGGACCGGACATCAGTAAAATACAGAGTACAATCAGGGTGAGTCCTGTTTAAACCCCTTTTCCAACATATTACAAATCTTCAGCAGATGCCTTTTGGAAAGATCCTGTTAAATTATGAAAAACATAATTAATGCTCATGATTTTCAATTTGTTTGTCTAAAAAAAATTCAAAATTGTCTGCTGCAGATTTGTATGTAGGAAAGGAATAAATAAGCCTTTTCTGCTGACATTAATGCTCAGTTATAAAAGGTTGAAAACTTTAGTTATGAGGGGGAGTTCGAAGAAGAGGGGATATATTTCTTTGCACATGTCTGTTTGTCTACCGACAAAAGGTTTTCAGATTGATAACTGTATCAGTACTCACACTTGGCAGGGAGGTTGGGCATGACTCGTAGATGACCCGTAATGATTTTGAGGTCATCTATTCAAAGGTCAAGGTCACTGTAACCTAAAAACAAAAAAAGGGGGTCATAAACATCTCTTGTTATTCTTATGTTTATATTTTCATTTTAACAGCAAGTGACTCACGAAATGGACATGTCCTACGGTATGATTGGAAGCCTGTTTAGAAGTGGTAAGTTATTATTAGATCCATTACATTTTAACCCAGAACTCCAGATAAGGGGCACCCTACTATGTTGTGGGTACTCAAAAGCATTGTCTCTTTGAGACAAATCTTTTGAGTACTCACAACATTTAATTTGGTTGAGAAATGACAAATGAGATATTGTGGGAAAAAGACCAGTTTAACACCCTTTTCCCTCATACCACTAATATGCAGTTGATGACTCGAAAATATCTTGTCAAAAATGCTCTTCATGAAAGAGTAATTATTTATATCATTCAGGAAAAAGGATAAATTGCTAATGATGAGCAATATCTCCATTTGCCACACTTTTTTAGCTCACCTGTGCACGAAGTGCTCAGGGTGAGTTATTGTGATCGCCCTATGTCCGGCGTCCGTTGTCCGTCGGTCGTCGTCCGTCAACATTTTCTCCTCTGTAACCGGTGGGTCAACTGGGATGAAACTTCACAGAAAGCATCCTCTCAATGGCCTCACCAGAATTCCTTAAAATTTTTGGGATCCATGCAGAATTCTGGTTTCCATGGCAACGAAATGAAAAAAACTTCAAAATTCTTAAAAAATCTTCTCCTCCGAAAGTGTCAGGCCGATTTTCAAATTATTTTGTAGAAATGATCCTTGGGTGACCCTCTATCAGATTCCTTCAAGCCATGTTGATTGGTCGAAAAACATGGCCGCCAGGGGGGGGGGGGGGGGGGGCTATTTTGCTGTATATGGCTATAGTGCAAACTTAAAAAATCTTCTCCTCCAAAAGTGTCAGGCCGATTTTCAAATAATTTTGTAGAAATGTTCCTTGGGTAACCCTCTATCAGATTCCTTCAAGCCATGTTGATTGGTTGAAAAACATGGCCGCCAGGGGGCGGGGCTATTTTGCCTTTTATGGTTATAGTGAAAACTTAAAAAATCTTCAACATCTTCTCCTCAGTAACCAGTGGGTCAATTGGGATGAAACTTCACAGAAAGCATCCTCTCAATGACCTCACCAGAATTCCTTCAATTTATTGGGATCCATGCAGAATTCTGGTTTCCATGGCAACGAAACGAAAAAAACTTCAAAATTCTTCTCCTCCCAAATTGGTTTGCAGATTTTGAACTTATTTTGTAGAAATGTTCCTTGGGTGACTCTCTATCAGATTCCTTGAAGCCATGTTGATTGGTCGAAAAACATGGCCGCCAGGGGGGGCGGGGCTATTTTGCCTTATATAGCTATAGTGCAAACTTAAAAAATCTTCTTCTCCAAAAGTGTCAGGCCGATTTTCAAATAATTTTGTAGAAATGTTCCTTGGATGACCCTCTATCAGATTCCTTCAAGCCATGTTGATTTGGTCAAAAAACATGGCCACAAGGGGTCGGGGCTATTTTGCCTTTTATGGCTATAGTGAAAACTTAAAAAATCTTCTCCTCCAAAAGTGTCAGGCCGATTTTCAAATAATTTTGTAGAAATGTTCCTAGGGTGACCCTCTATCAGATTCCTTCAAGCCAAGTCGATTGGTCGGAAACTATGTCCGCCAGATGGCGGGGCTTATATAGCTAAAGTGAAAAAAAAAATCAGGTGAGCGATTCCAGGGCCATCATGGCCCTCTTGTTTTAGCTCACATGAGCCTTTAGTCTGTCGTGCGTTATTTGTCCCGCGTCAACATTTTCTCCTCTCTAACCAGTGGGTCAATTTGGATGAAACTTCACAGAAAGCATCCTATCAGTGTCCTGACCATAATTCCTTAAAATTTCTTGGTCAATGCAGAGTTCTGGTTTCCATGACATTCTATTTTAAAAACATTTTATTCTCTCAAACCGGTATGCAAATTTTCAAATAATTTTGTAGGAATTGTTCCTTGGAAGACCCTCTATCAGATTCCTTCAAACCATGTTGATTAGTCAATAAACGTAGCCGCTATGGGGCGGGCTGTTTTGCATTATATGGCTATAGTGAAAGCTTTAAAAATCTTCTTCTCCAAAAGTATCGTGCTGATTCCACATTATTTTGTAGGAATGTTCCTTGAGTGAGCCTCTATCAGATTCCTTTTAGTCATGTTGATTGGTCAAAAAACATCGCCGCAAGGGGGCCGGGAAGTTTTGCCTTATATGAGGGGGAGTTCAAAGAGTATCTGGCCGATTCCCAAATAATTGTGTAGAAATGTTCCTTGGGTGACCTTCTTACTGACTCCTTCAAGCCATGTTGATTGGTTGAAAAATGTTGTCACCACGGTTGGGGCTGTTTTGCCTTATATGGCTATAGTGAACATATTGAAAATATCTTCTCTGAAAGAATTAGGCCAATTTCCAAATTATTTTGTTGAAATGTTCTTTGGGTTACCCTCTATGGGATTACATCAAGCCATGTTGATTGGTAACAAATGCGATGATTTTTCACAAAGTTATTGCTCTTTTAATTTCTATATAATATGACATTTTAAAATTCCATTCAGTTTTTGTCCAGGATATTTCTCAGCAACTCCTGACTTGAATTCAATGAAACTTAATGGAAAGCTTCACTAACAAGAGGAGATGTGCATTTTATCACCATCTTCCGGATAGATGATTCTTCACAGAGTTGTAGACTTTTTAATTTCTATATAATAGTTATGACATAGGAAAATTGTGTCCAGGCTATTCCTAAGCAACTACTGACTTGAATTCAGTGAAACTTTATAGAAAGCTTCACTAACAAGAGGAAATGTGCATATTATCACCATGATCCGGTTTAATGATATTTATAGAGTTATTGCCCTTTTAATTTCTATATAATGACATAGGAAAATTCCATTCCGCTTTTGTCTGGGCTATTTCTAAGCAGCTCCTGACTTGAATTCAATGAAATTTATGGAAAGCTTCACTAACAAGAGGATATGTGCATATTATCACCATTCCTGTGTCCTTGCTATACTTCTGGGAGATTCCATCGTTTCCATCTTGTTTTTAAAAGTTGTCAACTGGAATTCTGCAATATTTAACAGCATGTGGGAAAGAGGTAAAATAACATAATTTTTCTATTATTATAAGAGCTTGTATCTAGCTGTCTTTGCTAATAAACAGTCTTTTTAGCTAAAAAGAAATCCGGCAATTGTGATACCCATGGCATCATCTGCGTCATCACAAAACTTTAACCTTACCTCATAACTCCAAAAACTTTCACATTTCAAATGAAACTTAGTACACATGTTTCTAGGAACGATATGCATGTCTATACCAAGTCACATAACTCTTTTATAATTATTCAGGAATGCCTCTTTTACGACTTAGAAAAACAGACAAACGTTGGCGTTCGCTTTGCTGCGCTCTTGTTTAGTTACATGGAACCTACCTTGCCTGTTTGTCGAAGGGTGAAGGTCAGTCAGTGTGAATGGATCCTGTTGATCCTGAGTTTGAATCTTGGTTGGCAAAAGGTTTTCTCATAATCTGTCTTCCCTACTTGTTGATGTAGTGGTTACAGCCTCTGCCTCAATAGCAGGAAACAAGGACTCCATTCCTGATCGGGTCATACAAAGAACTTATTTGAATGATCGTAGTGGCTTTTCTCCTTGGCATTCAGGGTTGCAGGACTGACTGAATTGTATCTTGCCAGTTAGACTGGTAAAAATAACCCTGGAAACTATTTAACATTTAATTTTCCATTGTTTATATTTTTGCCCTCCTTGGCACTCAGAGTAACGGGGTTAGCATTATGACAGACTGGCTGGTATCAGGATAAATGGACTAGTAGTAATAGTAACTTACCAAGGGAACGCTGTGATTTAACTGAAAAATTGTTGAAAGCAGCATAAAACACCAAACAATGCTATTTTTATCCCCCGCCTGATTTCATCAGGGAGGGGGATATTAAAATGGCATTGTCCGTCCGTCCGTCCTTGTGTGCGTGCGTCTGTCACGTCCGTCTGCAGCCATTTCTCAGTAACTAGCTGGTAGAATTTCATGAAACTTGAAATAAATATGAACCAGCATACTGGGATGATGCCCGTCCATTGTTTATCTGGATTGGTAAATTATCCTTAGAGTTATTGCCCTTGATATATTGAAAAATCCATGTCCGCGGCCATTTCTCAGTAACTAGCTGGTAGAATTTCATGACACTTGAAATAAATATGAACCAGCATACTGGGATGATGCCCGTCCATTGTTTTTTTGGATTGGTCAATTTTCCTTAGAGTTATTGCCCTTGATATGTTGAAAATTCCACGTCCGCAGCCATTTCTCAGTAACTAGCTTGTAGAATTTCATGAAACTTGAAATAAATATGAACCAACATACTGGGATGATGCCCGTCCATTGTTTTTTTGGATTGGTCAATGTCCGTTCGTCACGTCCGTCCGCACTCATTTCTCAGTAACTAGCTGGTAGAATTTCATGAAACTTGAAATAAATATGAACCAGCATACTGGGATGATGCCCGTCCATTGTTTTTCTGGATTGGTCAATTTTCCTTAGAGTTATTGCCCTTGATATATTGAATAATCCACGTCCGCAGCCGTTTCTCAGTAACTAGCCGGTAGAATTTCATGAAACTTTAAATAAATATGAACCAACATACTGGGATGATGCCCGTCCATTGTTTTTTTTATGATTGGTCAATTTTCTTTACAGTTATTGCCGTTGATTTAAGGAAAAAATTGAATAAAGGGAGCTATTGCACTTGTGTCACCGTTGGTTAAAGTAGCAAAAACTTTTTTTCACATTTTCCTTTGGGATTTAATTACCGGTATGAAAAAATGTCTTTAATTCACACTCTTAGTTTAATCAAGTTGTTTATAAAACCAGTGTCGTTATTTTATTCTTTCAGGAAGAATATGTTTATCTGTCTAAATTTCTGTTCATACCCCTTGTTCTTGTGTGAATAAGTTGAAATAATTTTGTAGGTCAATTGCACATTCAACATAAAAGCCTTCATTCACAAACAAGCCATCAATCACAAACAAGCCATCATTGGCGGGGGATATCAATTCAGCGAAATTGCTTGTTTAATTAGTTTTTTCTCTGGTACATGTATATTAAGTTTTAAACTTGATTCATTAGTAAAATTTGCATTGACAGAGATATTCCATTTTTGGCCGGATTGCTTAAGCAATTCCGGTCTATAGATTGGCGATGTCCGTCTGTCTGTCTGTCTGTCCGTCAACATTTTGGTTAAAGTTTTAGGTTAGGCAAAATGGTTAAAGTTTCTGGTTAAGCAAAATCTCAGCACAAGAAAGGGTTGCAAACTTGAAACTTTGCCTGAAGGTAACCAGTAACAAGTTCTATTGATTTCTATTGTTACTTTGACCTTGACCTTAGTTTGTCGATTTTCAAGGTCAAATTGCTGACAATCCGGCCTTACCGTCTTCAGCGGTTTCTTGTTTGCATTGATGATTTGAAAATCATCTGCAGCAGACTTGTAGTTTGTGGGTAGGGATTAAAGTACAATATCATCTTAACCCTTTCCCACATACAATAAAGCTGTAGCGGACTACTTTTAACATATATTAGCAAAAATGTGGAAAACCTCTAAATTTGGAAGTTTAATTACAGAAGAGAGTTTAAAATGCTTTGGAAGAAGTAGAAATTGCTCTATTTACCATAACGTTTTCAAAAGTCACCGACTGCAGAGGCTTCAGAACGCGTCTACATGCGGGAAAATATTCATTTCAGGTTCAAGACAGACTTTCTTTGCCTCACAAGTGATGAGATATGCAGATTTGTATGCTGCTTCCCTGTTAAACCTTCTGTTCTATCCTTTCTCTTATGTATTCAGGGCACCAGCCATGTTGGTAAGTTGACATTTAACCCTTTCCCACTTACAACAAATCTGCAGCAGACTGCTTTGAAAATATCTCGTCAAAATCCTTTCCCAAATTATGAATTGAAAAATATACCAGCTAAAGCCCTGAAAGAATGAAATAATTGTGTTTAGCCCATTTCCACATGCAACAAATATGCAGCAGACGACTTCGCAAACATCTGGTAAAAATTTAGAAGACCTCCATAAATGAAAGTTTAATCATGGAAAAGAGTTGAAAATATTGAGATTTTCCATATTGCACATTTTCATCAAGATCTTGTTAATTAAGCAATCAATCCTAACAACTAATTTGCAGCAGACAACTTTGAACATTGTGGCATAAGGAGAAATAGGTCATAATGGGGAGGGTTAATTCACATTGTATTATGTCATAAACTTGTTATCAAGTGAACTACATCACATGAAACTTGACTGTTGGAGATCTTGAGATCGATAACAATTGTAATATCTGATTCCTGTTTAGCAATGCCCCCTCCTTAGACAGTTAGGGTCTGATCTTTAGACGGATAATGTTTGATCCGGTCTGTTACACCTTTTCTTTGCATGGTCTGAACCCAGTTTGTAACACCCTTTCCTTGCACGTTTATGGTCTGATCCCAGTTTGTAGCACTCTTTCCTTGCATGTTTATGGTCTGATCCCAGTTTAGTCATATCCCTTCCTTGCATGGTAAGGGTCTGATCCCAGTTTGTAACACCCTTTCCTTGCATGTTTATGGTCTAATCCCAGTTGAGTCATATCTCTTCCTTGCAAGGTAAGGGTCTGATCCCAGTTTGTAACACCCTTTCCTTGCATGTTTATGGTCTGATCCCAGTTTAGTCATAATCCTTCTTTGCAAGATAAGGGTCTGATCCCAGTTTGTGACACCCTTTCCTTACATGTTTATGGTCTGATCCCAGTTAAGTCATATCCCTTTCTTGCAAGGTAAGGGTCTGATCCCAGTTTGTAACACCCTTTCCTTGCAAGTTTATGGTCTGATCCCAGTTTAGTCATAATCCTTTCTTGCAAGGTAAGGGTCTGATCCCAGTTTGTAACACCATTTTTTTGCATGTTTATGGTCTGATCCCAGTTAAGTCATAATCCTTCTTTGCAAGGTAATGGTCTGATCCCAGTTTGTAACACCCTTTCCTTGCACGTTTATGGTCTGATCCAAGTTTAGTGATATCCCTTCCTTGGTCAGTTTTGTGTCAGATAGGTTCTCCAGATGCTGTTAGATTGCTTTTATGAGAAGATATTGTACAGGTTCATCTGGATATTGTGTTGTTTCCAAAATAAAAAGGTATATTTTCATGTAACTTGGCATTTCCTACTTCTGCCACAATGTTTTCAAAAGTTGTCTGCTGCAGAGGCATCAGAAGGCATATCTGCATGAGGTTAACCCTTTCCCTCATATAGACGCTTTCTGACGCCTCTGCAGCAAACATCTTTTTGAAAACATAGTGACAAAAGACGAAATTGCACCAAACGTGCCACAATGTTTTCCACTTTTTGTCATAGGTTGTCCATTCAATTATAGAGATTTTCCATTTTTTGACAAAATAAGTTCAAAGTCGTCTGCTTCAGAATTGTCGTATGGGGGAAAGGGTTAAGTGTTTAAGTTGTCCATCCAACCAGATGACTCTAACTACTGGGTGTATTGGATTGAAACTTTCCACATGTGTTTGGGGGTTATTTAATGAAGTCTCAGACTAAGTCCCATAACACCGACTTACAATTTAGCAAAATTATATCTTTGGACGCAGTAAGTTTTAACCCTTTCCAACATACAGCAAATCTGCAGCAATTTCTCCTTATGCCACTTTTTCAAAAGTCCTCTGCTGCAGATGCATCAAATCGCGTCTATCAGTGGGAAAGATTTAAGTAATCCCCATATCTCACAATTTTTTTTTGTAATATTCAAGCTTTGCAGAAGTATGACTTCTTATAAATATGAATATATTCTAATAGTCCAGCATACTGTTTTATTGACATCTCTTTCAATTTAACCCCTTCCCTCATACGACAATTCTACAGCACACGACTTTGAACATATTTTGTCAAAAAATAGAAAATCACTTAAATTGAATGGATAAACTATGACTAAAAGTGGAAAACATTGTGGCAAAAGGAGAAATTGCTCATTTTGAGCAATTTCTTCTTTTGTCACTATGTTTTCAAAAAGCCATCTGCTGCAGAGGCGTCTATATGAGGGTAAGGGTTAGGATGAACCAATTTTAACAATACATGTACCGTAAATATTTCTTCTTTTTATAAATATATAGATGCCCCATGAATCTACAGTTGGTCATGAGGATCATTTAGCGAACAATGATTTGATGCCAACCCGATCAAGGACCGGCACAAATGAGGCGTCGCCAACGGTTATTACAAATCATCATCCATTGGAGAGAGGGGAGACAATCCAACGACGATTTGCTAACACCCCACGTCAGATCACGCAAGTTCAAGATAGCGACGATAGCGCTGGTTCTGAAGAAAGTGAAAAAGACACGAAAGTACTCGCTTCTACAAAAGAAGATGAGGATGAATAGTCTTCCATTGGAACACACATTACACATTCTGTTTTAAATGATTGTTTATGGAGACGTGGGAAAGGCATACAGTAGTAAATGTTTTAAGTAGTCAGAGAGTAGATAAGGGAACCAGTCTGACAGGAAGTGATGCCAGTAGATAAGGGAACCAGTCTGACAGGAAGTGATGCAAGTAGATAAGGGAACCATAATGACAGGAAGTGATGAAAGAAGATGATGGATACCAAGAGGTCTAGATTAGAAGGAGGATTTATACCTTTCCCACGTATAACGAATCTGTAGCAGACGACTTAGCAAACAATTTTGGCAAAAATACTAAAAATCTCTGTAAATAGAGAGGAAAACGTTGGGGAAAAAGGAATAATTGCTCATTAAAAGCAATTTCTTCTTTTGTCACAGTATTTTCAAAAAGTTGTTCGCTTCAGAGGCTTCAAAAACTTTGAAACAAATCTTGGCAAAAATAAGGAAAAATCTCTCCAAATTATAATTTTATAATAAAGAGCTGAATTTTTTTTGACAAAAGAGAAAGCACGCAATTTGCGCAATTTCTCCTTTTTCATATTGTTTTCGAAAGTTGTCTACAGCAATTATGTATGGGAAAGGTATAATTTTGATACAGAGTTAAAATCATTGTAAGAAACAATGTAATTGTTAGCTTTGAGTTATTGTGTCTGTTTCAAGCAAACGATCTGAACACATCACAAGTTGTCTGTATAAGGGTGTGATTTAAGATTAACCCTTCCCCTCATACAACAATTCAGCAGTAGACGACTTTGAACTTATTTTGTCAAAAAATAGAAAATCTCTATAATTGAATGGATTACCTGTGACTAAAAGTGGAAAACATTGTGGCAAAAGGAGAAATTGCTCGTTTTGAGCAATTTCTTCTTTTGTCACTATGTTTTCAAAAAGCTGTCTGCTGCAGAGGTGTCCAAAAGCGTCTATATGAGGGAAAGGGTTAAGCTTAAATATGATTAATAAACTAGTTAGGGTTAATATGTATGTCTTGATGGAATAGGATGAAGGACTTGTAGGGTCTATTGTTAAGTCTTTCACATATCACCTTACTATACACATGTATTTAGAATTTCATAAGTTAAAGTATATGTTAAAGATTTCATGTATATTGTCTTTTTGATTTAACCCTTTCCTACATACAGCAGACCATTTCAGACGCCTCTGCAGCAGATGACTTATGAAAACTTTGCGTCAAAAGAAGAAATTGCTCAAAACGAGCAATTTCTACTTTTGTCACAATGTTTTCAACTCTATTCAATAAGTATGATTTCATTTAGAGATATTTTCCCAAGTTATTGTTGAGATGTTTTCAAAGTCGTCTGCTACAGATTTGCTGTATGTTGGAAAGGGTTAATGAACCATGTATATACATTATACTTTTCATGAACCTTGTATAAATGAATATTCAGGATTTGATGGTCATCAAAATAAGTTATGGATGCATTACCATGGACTTGGTATCAGCCATGTCAGATTTTGATGTACATTTAGTGAATCTGAGATATTTTATCTGTCATGACATGAAAATTATCTTCCATTGTGTTCAATTAAGATTCTTTTTGGGAGGTCATAAATTCAGAGTTTTAAATAAAGGGGGATTGCATATATACTAATTCATTTGATTTTAAGCACATATCTTATATATCTCTAGCCAGCAAAGCATTTATTGAGTCATTTAACCTTTTCCACATATAGACAGTTTCTGACACATTTGCAGCAGATGACTTTTGAAAACATTGTGATAAATGAAGAAAATGCTCAAAACAAGCAATTTCTCCTTTCGCAAAGATGTTTATAAATTTTAAAGGTAATTTATACATTCATTTATGGGAATGTTCTGCATTTTGCCAAGATGTTTTCAAAATCATCTGCCAAAGATTTGCTGTATGTGGAAATGGTTAAAGAGTATACACCATTTTATGTTATAATTTTATAATTAATGCAAACTTCGAAAATCTTCATTTCATTGTCATAATGTTCTTTAAACCCTTTCCGACAAACAATAAATCTGCAGAAGATGACTTCTCTTTCAAAAATATGGATGAGAAATTGATCAGTATGACAATTGCTCCTTTTGCCACAGTTTTCAATATTCATCTGCTGTCGATGCATGAAAATACACTTGGGAAAAAGTTAACCCTTTCCAACATACTGTCAGTTTCTGAGGCCTCTGCAGCCGACGACCTTTTGAACACATAGTGGCAATAGGAGAAATTGCTCATAATAAGCAATTTCCCCTTTTGACACAATGTTTATATTTTTTCTCAATGATGATACTATCAATTATAGAGATTTTCTATATTTTCGGAGATGATATTTTCAAAGTTGCCTGCTACAGATTTATTGTTTGTTGGAAAAAGTAAAAAGGGTTGTTGGATAACTTGCCATAGATCAAAATGTTTACAGCTAGTGCAATGTTTGAAAGTAACTTATGAGTTATGTTAATGTGGGATATGTGATTTACTGGAGATGGAATGTCACTGTTTGTTTTGCCTTTCTTGTTTTAACCCTTCTCACATATCTGCAGCAGACGACTTTTGAAAACATTGTGGCAAAAGGAAAAATTGCTCATATGAGCAATTTCTCCATTTGCCACAATGTTTTCAACTCTATTTAATGATTATACTATTAGTTATAGAGGTTTTGGGACATTATTGTTATATTGTATTCAAAGGCGTCTGCTGCAGATTTGTTGTTTGAGGAAAATGTTTAATACAAAACCGATTTCTTTTATACTTTTATTTTTAGTTATTGTTTAAAGAAAAACAATAAAATGTAACCTTCATTCCATACAATCATTAAATAAGTGATAACCCTTTCCCTCAGACAGACACCTTTTGAAATAAGTGTAAACCCTTTCCCTCATACCGACGCCTCTTAAGCAGACGACTGTTGAAAACATAATGAGCAATTTTCTTTTGCAACAACTTTTTCAAATATATTCAATAGCATTACTTTTTTTTTTGAAACTGGCTAAAAGCCAGTCGAGCTTATGTCATGGCGAATTGTCTGTTGTGCGTGAGTGTGTGCATGCGTTCATTAACTTTTTGCTTCAAACAACTTCTACTCCCTAACCACTTGGCCAACTGGGATGAAACTTCATAGGAAGCATCCTCTCAATGTCCTCTCCTAAATTCCTTCAAATGTTTTGGAGCCATGCAAAATTCTGGTTTCCATGCCAACCGAAAGAAAAAAATAGCGAAAACTTAAAACTTTTCTCCTCCGAAAGTGTCGGGTCGATTTTCAAATAATTTTGCAGAAATGTTCCTTGGGTGACCCTTTATCAGATTCCTTCAAGCCAAGTTGATTGGTCGCAAAACATTGGCACCATGGGGCGGGACTATTTTGCCTTATATGGCTATAGTGAAAACTTAAAAAATCTTCTCTTCCGAAAGTGTCAGGCTGATTTTCAAATAATTTTGTTGAAATGTTCCTAGGGTGACCCTCTATAAGATTCCTTCAAGCCATGTTGATTGGTCAAAACATGGCCATCAGGGAGCGGAACTGTTTGGAGATTTAATTTTTGCCTAATGGCCGTGGAGCGATACTGGCCCTCTTGGGCCTCTTGTTTTATAGATGTTTCCGAAGTCGTCTGCTGCAGATTTTTTGTATGTTGGAAAGGGTTGATTTAAAGTGTCTGATGGTGATATATTTTCATGCATAATCTTTTTGGTATTGAAGAATTAACCCATTCCATCATACGCTAATTCTGCAGCAGTCGATTTTGAACATATTTTGTCAAAAAATAGAAAATCTCTATAATTGAATGGATAACCTATGACTAAAAGTGAAAAACATTGTGGCAAAAGGAGAAATTGCTCGCTTTGAGCAATTTCTTCTTTTGTCACTATGTTTTCCAAAAGCCGTCTGCTGCAGAAGCGTCGGAAAGCGTCTATATGAGGGAAAGGGTTAAATACAGTCAAACCTGTGCTAAAGACCACCTTCGAAAATCAATCCCTTATATGTATAAAGTAAGAACATTTTAAAGTATTTAAATTATAAAACTAAATCAGGTGTACAATATAGGATCGTCATTGTCCTCTTGTTTCTTACTTTTTATAACTTCTTATTTGCTGTTTCTATGGAAATCCGGATAAGATTACTCTAGGTTTTGTTAACCCTTTCACTCATATAGACGCTTTCTGATGCCTCTGAAGCAGACGGTTTTTTGAAAACATAGTGACAAAAGAAGAAATTGCTCAAAACAACCAATTTCTCCTTTTGACACAATGTTTTCCACTTTTAGTCGTTGCTAGGTTATCCATTCAATTAGAGAGATTTTCTATTTTTTGACAAAATTTGTTCAAATCCGTCTGCTGCAGAATTGTCGTATGAGGGAAAGGGTTAAAGCAGACGGCGTTTTGAAAACATAGTAACAAAAGAAGAAATTGCACAGAACGGTGCAATTTCTCCTTTTGCCACTATGTTTTCCACTCTTAGTCATAGGTTATCCATCTGACAAAATACGTTCAAAGTCGTCTGCTGCAGAATTGACGTATGAGGGAAAGGGTTAAATAATAGGCAACTTAGATGAAATGTTACAGCCTATGGTATTAAATATTCCCTTCTCTGTTACCACCTGCTCAACGATGTGAATTAAAAGACATTTATTTCTCATTTTCTGACAAAAGATTATGCCTATTATAATCCTTAAAACAGTATTTAACCCATTCCCACTTGTTGACACATTTTGATGCCTCTGCAGCAAATGCCTTTTGAAAAAAAAAAATTATGAAAGAAGAAATTGCTCATAACTACTAGTTTCTATTTTTATGCTCCCCAAACTAAATTGGGAGAGCATATAGTTGTCGCTTTGTCCGTCCATCACGTACGTCTGGATGTTTTTTTTTCATATTTAACTTTTGAACATTAGCTTAAATCTCATTTATCTTTCCGCAATGAACAGAATAAAATTTGACTTGAGGTGTAGGCTTGGTGCTGAAATACTTGATATTTTGATGAGAATTAAAGTTGCTGATGTTGCCCTTAGTAAATATGACCCCAAAACTGCTGTGACAAGATGGTTGTTGTCTGGACTAAGACAAAAATTGAAACACAGTTTCTAGACTATGCTGTATATCTGACAGTCTCAGCAGTTTCTTTCACAACATGTTTTGGACCATGTTTACATTACATTCATGATTGACCATAAAAGTGTATTGCACTATTGTAGTTCACATTGTGTTGCTTAAAATTAAAGTTCTAATAAGTTCTCAAAAGTTAAAGTTGTTTTCTCATTTAGCAAGTAACAAAAAATAGCACTTGCGAAAAAATGCAAGTAGAAAATATTGCTAATTTCGACCCTTGACAGTGGTATAGTTTGAGTGAACTGGATTATGACAATCTAGTGGAGGAGTTCAAGAACATGAAAATTAGACAGATGACCTTGTAATGATAAAAGTTAAACATGCACATTATGCACATTAC
>JASEVX010000009.1:20099471-20253023 GCA_031761405.1 Serripes groenlandicus | reverse complement strand
GGAACTGTTTGGAGATTTAATTTTTGCCTAATGGCCGTGGAGCGATACTGGCCCTCTTGGGCCTCTTGTTTTATAGATGTTTCCGAAGTCGTCTGCTGCAGATTTTTTGTATGTTGGAAAGGGTTGATTTAAAGTGTCTGATGGTGATATATTTTCATGCATAATCTTTTTGGTATTGAAGAATTAACCCATTCCATCATACGCTAATTCTGCAGCAGTCGATTTTGAACATATTTTGTCAAAAAATAGAAAATCTCTATAATTGAATGGATAACCTATGACTAAAAGTGAAAAACATTGTGGCAAAAGGAGAAATTGCTCGCTTTGAGCAATTTCTTCTTTTGTCACTATGTTTTCCAAAAGCCGTCTGCTGCAGAAGCGTCGGAAAGCGTCTATATGAGGGAAAGGGTTAAATACAGTCAAACCTGTGCTAAAGACCACCTTCGAATAGCGATTCCCTGTCTTTAGCAACCACACTTTTAGTTTTCCAATTACTTATTTTCCGCATTAATGATCCTGCAATTGAAGACCACCTGTTTTGTTTTAACCCTTTCCCTCATACGACAATTCTGCAGCAGACGACTTTGAACATATCTTGTCACAAAGTAGAAATCTCTATAACTGAATGGATAACCTATGACTAAAAGTGGAAAATATTGTGTGGCAAAAGGAGAAAATGCTCGTTTTGAGCAATTTCTTCTTTTGTCACTATGT
The DNA here is from genome assembly GCA_031761405.1 of Serripes groenlandicus. Lineage (NCBI taxonomy): Eukaryota > Metazoa > Mollusca > Bivalvia > Cardiida > Cardiidae > Serripes > Serripes groenlandicus. Next base: position 20,252,309 of record JASEVX010000009.1, on the reverse strand, counting down.
TTTCAAAACCCGAGGCATCAGAAAGCGTCTATATGAGGGAAAGGGTTAAAAGATTAAATGTTTTTACTTTTAATCAGATTTTATTTAAACTGTAATTTTACTGTAGGTTAATTTATTAAACAAAAAATGTATTTGCTTTGTTAACCATTTCGAACGTATTGACACTTTCTGACGCCTCTGCAGCAGATAACTTTTGAAAACATTACGGCAAAATGACAAATTGGTTATAACGAGTAATTTCTCCTTTTACCACAATGTTTTTTTTAAATGATTGAAGTTTTATTTACAGAACTTTACAATATATTTACAATTTTAATGTCGTCTGCTGCAGAATTGTTAAATGTGGAAAAGCGTTAATCTTTAATATATATACATATTTGAAATCTTTTAACCATATACCTGGTTTGTTTTAATCACTTGTTTTTAGCTCACCTGAGCTTTGCTCAAGGTGAGTTATTGTGATCGCCTTTTGTCCGGCGTCCGTCGTGCGTCGTGCGTCGTCCGTCGTGCGTCGTCCGTCGTGCGTCAACTTCTTCTCCTCAGTAACCAGTGGGTCAATTTGGATGAAACTTCACAGAAAGCATCCTCTCAATGACCTCACCAGAATTCCTTCAAATTTTTGGGATCCATGCAAAATTCTGGTTTCCATGGCAACGAAACCGAAAAAACTTCAAAATTCTTCTTCTCCCAAACTGGTTGGCAGATTTTCAAATAATTTTGTAGAAATGTTCCTTGGGTGACCCTCTATCAGATTCCTTCAAGCCATGTTGATTGGTTGAAAAACATGGCCGCCAGGGGGGGCGGGGCTATTTTGCCTTATATGGCTATAGTGCAAACTTAAAAAATCTTCTCCTCCAAAAGTGTCAGGCCGATTTTCAAATTATTTTATAGAAATGTTCCTTGGGTGATCCTCTATCAGATTCCTTCAAGCCATGTTGATTGGTCAAAAAGCATGGCCGCCAGGGGGCGGGGCTATTTTGCCTTTTATGGCTATAGTGAAAACTTAAAAAATCTTCTCTTCAATAAGTGTCAGGCCGATTTTCAAATAATTTTGTAGAAATGTTCCTTGGGTGACCCTCTATCAGATTCCTTCAAGCCATGTTGATTGGTCGAAAAACATGGCCGCCAGGGGGGGGGGGGGGGGGCTATTTTGCCTTATATGGCTATATTGAAAACTTAAAAAATCTTCTTCTCCGAAAGTGTCAGGACGATTTTCAAATAATTTTGTAGAAATGTTCCTTGGATGACCACTTTCAGATTCCTTCAAGCCATGTTGATTGGTCAAAAAACATGGCCGCCAGTGGGCAGGGCTATTTTGCATTATATGACTATAGTGAAAACTTAAAAAATCTTCTCCTCCAAAAGTGTCTGGCAGATTTCCAAATAATTTTGTAGAAATGTTCCTAGGGTGACCCTCTATCAGATTCCTTCAAGCCAAGTTGATTGGTCGGTAACTATGACTGCCAGGGGGCGGGGCTTATATAGCTAAAGTTAAAAAAAAAATATCAGGTGAGCGATTCCAGGGCCATCATGGCCCTCTTGTTTAAAAATGTCGGAATAAAACTGTTCACATCCTTTTAATTATAAAAAGATACATTTTTTAGGTATTTTTGAAAGCATTGTTTGGAAAAAAAGAATTGCTTGTTTTTACCACTTTTTCCACAATATTATCAAAATTGATCTTCTGTTGACGTTTGTGTATGCCTATGAAGCAGAAGCCTTGTAAAATCATTGTGGCAAATGGAAAAATTGCTCATAATGAGCAATTTTTCCATTTCCCACAAAGATTTCAACTCTATTCAATACCGGTAAGTAAATTTCATTAATAGTCGATTTCTAAAGTGTTGCCATGATGTCTTCAAAGTCATCTCCTACAGATTTGCTGTATGTGGAAATTGGTTAGAAGGCTATTATTTGACTTTCATATTCATCCTCATCTAAACTTGTCCTTGCTAGTCTTCAATCTTCAAACACATCTTTAAAGTGTTATATTAGTTGAACATGAAAGATATTACTGGTTTAAGTTGTAAATTTAAACTGTTAGTCATTTTTGTTTTTTAAATATGTATGTTCCTTGTATACATTCATTTGTCACATATTTAAACCCTTTCCCACAATCAACTCATCTCCTTCTAATGACTTTGAACACATTTTGGCATACATATGGCAAATCATCACAAATGAAAGTATAATTATTGAACAATGTTTTCAAAACTTGTCTGCTGCAGATGCATTATATGGGAGATGGAAAACTTTTGATCATTTTGAGGTTCACTTTAATCCCTTACCGAATACGAAAAATAACTGCAGCAGACAACTTTGAAAGTATCTGATCAAAGATATGGATCCCGCACCTGCAGCAGACAACTCCTGGAAACATTGTGGCAAAAGGAGAAATTGCTCATGATGTTTTTAACTATATCCAATAATAATACTTTCAGTTATAGAGATTTTTCACATCAGATTATTCTTTGCTAAGGTATTTTCAAAGGCATCTGCTGCAAATTTGCTGTAGGTGGGAAGCAAAGAAATACTTGTGCTCAATCAGAGCAATTGTCTCGACAAAGTACATTCATTACAAGTATAATTTTCACTTAGCAAATCAGTAACTTGATGGTACTGTCAAAATCTATGCAAATTAATGAATATTGTAAATGTATTTTTTCACTGTCATATACAATACAATATCTTGTTCTGGTTAACTCCTCCCTACATACAACAAATCTGCAGCAGACGACTTTGAAAACATCCTTGCACAATGTTGAAAATTCTCGAAAGTTGAGAGTTCAATTATTAAATAGAATTGAAAACATTGTGGCAAATGGAGAAATTGCGTATTATTAGCAATTTCTCTTTTTGCAACATTCTTTTCATAAGCCCTTTGCTGGAGATGTGTCAGAACGTGTCTACAAGTGGGAAAGAGTAAACTGTATTTCACCTGTATGATATTTAACCCGTTCCCTCATATATAAGCTTTCTGACGCCTCTGCAGCAGAAGGCATTTTGATAACATGTCGACAAAAGAAGAAATTGCTCAAAACAAGCAATTTCTCCTTTTGTCACCATGTTTTTAACTCTATTCAATTATTGTACTTCCATTTAACCCTTTCCCTCATACGGCAATTCTGCAGTAGACGACTTTGAACGTATTTTGTCAAAATATAGAAAATCTCCATAATTGAATGGATAACCTATGACAAAAAGTGGAAAACATTGTGGCAAAAGGAGAAATTGCACGTTTTGTGCAGTTTCTTCTTTTGTCACTATGTTTTCAAAAAGCCGTCTGCTGCAGAGGCGTCAGAAAGCGTCTATATGAGGGAAAGGGTTAAAGGGAGTTTCCAATTCTTTTTGTGTTTGTTTTCAAAGTCGTCTGCTGCAGATTTACTCTTTGTGGGAAAGGGTTAAGAGTCATCTGTCTGCTTCAAGGTGATTTGAGGCAAATCTATATAGAATCTAGATTTACAGCACTTTTTCCTTCTCACAAAATGTTTTTAAAACTCACTGTTGCAGAGGTGCAAGTTATTTTGCTCTTTCCTGCATCCAACAATTCTGCAGCAGAGGACTTTGCAAACATCAAAGGCAAAGATAGGATAACTCTATAAATGAAAGTATAATCATCAAATAGTAATGTAAAAATTTGTGGCAATTTCACCTTTTGTCACAATGTTTTTCTGAATGCTTCTGCTGCAGTTCTGTAAAATGTGTTTGAAAGAGGGAAAGGGTTTAGATTACAATATATTATTTATACTAGAAACTCATTTACAGAAAGTTGTTTATCTCATAATTATGCTATGAGGAAGGCTTCAGCTATGGATGAAAATGATACATCTGCATAGTTTGAATAGTAACTTGAATAGGAAGCAATAAACAGTGTGTAAGACTAAGGGATTGTTCTTTCTTCTTACCTGACCTGATCACTCACAGTCCATCGTCGTCTGTCTTTCTGTCCATCTGTTTAGACTAAGGAATTGTTTTCTTCTTACCTCACCTGATCACTCACAGTCCATCTTTGCCGTCTATCTGTCTGTCTGTCTGTGTGTCCGTCTGTTCAGACTAAGGAATTGTTCTTTCTTCTTACCTCCCCTGATCACTCACAGTCCATCTTCTCTGTCTGTTAATCCGTTCGTCTGTTCAGACTAAGGAATTGTTCTTTCTTCTTGCCTGACCTGATCACTCACAGTCCATCTTCTAGGTCTGTCCATCCGTCAGTCTGTTCAGACTAAGGAATTGTCCTTTCTTCTTACCTCACCTGATCACTCACAGTCTATCTTTGCCGTCTATCTGTCTGTCTCTGTGTCCGTCTGTTCAGACTAAGGAATTGTTCTTTTCTTTTTACTTGACCTGATCACTCACAGTCCATCGTCGTCTGTCTGTCTGTCCATCTGTTTAGACTAAGGAATGCTCTTTCTTCTTACCTGACCTGATCACTCACAGTCCATCTTCTCTGTCTGTACATCCGTCCGTCTGTTCAGACTAAGGAATTGTTCTTTCTTCTTAACTGACCTGATCACTCACAGTCCATCGTTGTCTGTCTTTCCGTCTGTTCAGACTAAGGAATTGCTTTTGTTACCTGACCTGAACACTGACAGTCCATCTTCGGCGTCTGTCTGTCTGTGTGTCCATCTGTTCATACTAAGGAATTGTTCTTTCTTCTTACCTCACATAATCACTCACAGTCCATCTTCGGCGTGTATGTCCCTGTCCGTACTGGTGACCGAGTACTTGTGGGGTGTTCTTTTTTCCTAAAGCCCACTCACCCACCACCCTTATAAAGACACTTATTTGCATAGTAATGCTATTCATTCCGTAAAAGGGGAATACTTACGGAATGAATAGCATACTTGTGAGTTGCAACCCACAAGTTTGAAACAAAAGAAATAACCCCACAAATACACTTCATGGGTACGTCCGTCTGTCTGTCTGTGTGTCCGTCTGTTCAGACTAAGGAATTGTTTTTTCTTCTCATCTCACCTGATCACTCACCATGTGTCGTCATTGTCTGTCTGTCCGTTGATCACAATATTTTCAACAATATTATCAACTCTTTTTAATAATTAAACTCTTATAAATGAAGACTTTTCACATTTTATCAAGATGTGTAAAATGTCGTCTAATGTAGATTTATTTTATGTGGGAACAGTTTAATTTTAAAAAAAAAAACACGTAAAAGCGTTGTGGAACAGATTCGGGAAGAAATATGGATTAACATAAAGCAACAGTTTCTGTTCTTTGAACAAAAATCAGCCTTCAGATCATCTCATCTTTTAGCTTGACATATGGTGTATGTACGTGCGTGCGTCCATGAGTCCAAACCTTGTCCAGCCCGCATCGTAACCATGCATCATAGGATTTCCAAGTTACTGGACACACATGTTCACCATGAGGTGGCTTGTCAAGGTCACACTTAATGGTCAAAGATCAAAACGAGTACTGTTTGATAGGACTCTACCTTGTCCGGCCCACATCTCAACTATTCATCATAGGATTCCCAAGTTACTTGGCACACATGTTCACCATGAGGAAGTGTCGGGCAAAAGACCCATGTCTGTACCTCATAGGTCAACGTCACACTTTCAGGTTAAAGTTCAATATGCCAGGAAGAGCACTATGTCTGTGTTAAAACCGTTGGAGGTTGCTGGACATGTTGCCTATGGTCACCTAGTTCTTTGGAATGCATGAAGATATGTTAATGATATTTTGCCCATAGTTGTATTATATCAAGGTAAATGCCATGTCCGCATGTCGTATAGATTTCTGTGTTTCAGCTCATTTTCTTTGCAGTGCAAGCTAGTGTTTGACTACTGAGGGGCTGTTAACCCTTTCCCTCATATAGACGCTTTCTGACGCCTCTGCAGCAGACGACTTTTTAAAAACATAGTGACAAAAGAAGAAATTGCTCAAAACGAGCAATTTCTCCTTTTGCCACAATGTATTCCACTTTTAGTCATAGGTTATCCATGCAATTATAGAGATTTTCTATTTTTTTATAAAATATGTTCAAAGTTGTCTGCTGCAGAATTGTCGTATGAGGTAAAGGGTTAACCCTTTTCTCAAAAAAATATCTGCGGCAATGTGGGGAAAGGAAGGTTTGGTCAATTTTCAAAACATGGGCACTGATCTGAGATCCAAACTGTTTGTGACTTTTATAGCATATATTTTTAAAGGAGTTGCTGAGGACAATATAGCTGACGAAAATATTTTATATACGCCCTATTACACTTAATATATTTAATTTTAATTTCAGATTACTTAAATTTTAAAATAAACCTTTTCATCAACAATTTTCACAGTGTTACGTTGCCAAAGGTAAAGTAGAGAGTAAGAAATAAACAATATATACCAAGATCAGGCTGCACAAAGAAGCAATCTAATGTTCAACATGAGCTACATACATAGATACTCCGTTCCGATAGTATTAAAGGGTAAACTAAATTGATTGCTTATTTATCTGACATTTTGTTAATCATATTTGACATTTATTTATTGACTATTTTTATAAACAGTAATGTTCAACATGACCTACATATATAAATAATCCGTTCCCATAGTATTAAAGGGTAAAATAAATTGATTGCCGCAATCATTCTGACATTTTATTGATCATATTTGTCATTTATTTATAGATTATTGTAATAAAATGTGTATGATAAAAAGTATGAAATAGCGCATAGGTTGTGAAGGCGGATATCCTATGTATGGATGATATTTTAAAATTGAAAACCCTTTAACCCTTTCCCACCCATAGACGCATATTGACGCATCTGCAACAGACGACTTTTGAAAACATCGTGAAAAAAGGAGAAACTGTTCAAAACGGGCAATTTCTCCCTTTGACACGATGTTTTCAATTTTTGTTTTGAGTAAATATACCTTCATTTCTAGAGAGTTTGCATATCTTGAGTAGATGTTTTCAAAGTCGTCTGCTGCAGGTGTGTTGTATGTGGGAAAGGGTTAAACTTCAACTCTGCTGTAATAAATCAATCAGTAGAATCAAGAAATCGAGAATTTGAAACTGGGTGTACGCAGGTTCGATCCCCAGCTGCGGCACGACGGTCATGGTGGAATGCCTTTGGGCAAGGCACATTTTCTAGCCTTGTACTGGTTTGTTTACCCAGGGATCATGAATAAGTGAACTGTCGCCGTGATATAACTGAAATAATGTTGAAAGTGGCGTAAAACAAAACAAACAAGACATCGAGAACAAGACGAGTTATATGCTTTTAATTGTTCTTAGATGTAGATGCATCAAATTTATTTGCTTATGGGAAATGGATAAATATGTAAACGTTAGTTTTAGGTTCATACAGTAGCTGATATTTTCATATTAGTTGATCACATTCGCAGTGTTTTTATTGTTTTGTTTCTGTTTAATGATAATTTATAACTGCTTCTTTTCACCTGTTTTCCTGATGCTCATATCATTTGAGGTTGCTGGATCCTGTAAGGAAATCCTGCTCACGATGAGCATTTTTCCTTTTCGTACACTTTTATCTTCTGGTTTCCATGGCAACCAAACAAAAACATTCTTCTTCTCCCAAACTGGTTGGCTGATTTTCAAATAATTGTAGAAATTTTCCTTGGATGACCCTCTATCAGATTCCTTCACGGGGGGGGGGGGGGGGGGGGGGGGGCTATTTTGCCGTATATGACTTTAGAGGAAACTTAAAAAATCTTCACCTCCAAAAGCGATTTTCAAATAATTTTGTAGAAATGTTCCTTGGGTGACCCTCAGATTCCTTCAAGCCATATTGATTGGATGAAAATCATGGCCACCAGGGGGCAGGGCTGTTTTGCCTTATATGGCTATAATAAAAACTTAAAAAATCTTCTCCGACAAAAGTATCTGGCCGATTTTCAAATAATTGTAGAAATGTTCCTTGGGTGACTATTCCACAGTCAGGTGGCTTAGCAAATTTAACGTTACCGGCCGGACAAAAGTACCAAATTTGGCATGGAGTTTCTTTTCGACCTATCTATTGATTTTATCCGTGGAACCCACTTGATCGCTTCCGATTTTCCAAGATGGCGGCCCAAATCCAAGATGGCCGCCAGAAAAAAAGGAAATTTCGTATATCTGGCTGTAAACATCAGAAATGAACAAATGAGGTGTCAATTCAGGTGTTTCCGGGGTCACTGAAACATATGCTGGTCATGGCATGTTGCTCGGAATACCGATTTCCAAGATGGCGGTTATATTTCAAAATGGCCGCCAAAAAAAGGGAAATTTCGTATATCTGACAGTGAAAATCGGAAATGAACAAATGAGATGTTAATTCAGGGGTTTCTTGGGTCACTGAAACAGATGCTGGTCATGGCATTTTGCTCAGGTCACCAATTTTCAAGATGGCGGCCAATATAACAGAAAATACACATGTTGTCACTGGCTATAGAGGTCACAGACAGGCATTTGCGAAATCAAATCGGAGGTTTTTGTAGTCACTAAAACCGATTCTTGACACGATTAATGGTTATACCATTTATCTCTTAAGATAATGTCCGAAAAAGGCTTACTTGGCCTGATTTTGAATGGTTATTGTGACTTCTATAGCTACATATTGGCCTACATGTTAAGTACATACTGGTAGTATTCAGGAATTATATCAACAATGTTTCAATACAATGTATCTCTACCAGACAGTTTACAGTCGATGTATCCTATTTGGATGAACATGTGCACCGACAAAGAGATGTGAAAGGCAGATTTGCCTTGCTGCATTTGCAGACTGTACAGGCTCTTTTTTGAAATGATTCAGAATGTAAGTCAAGATGCTCAAACGGATGTGCGGCAAGATAAACAAAGGCATAAGTAACTTCCTCATAAGCATTCCATTGCCTGCCAAAACGATTTCTTCCCTTTCCCTCTAAACGCTGCTATAGTATCACATCCTGACAAGGTGTGGAAAACGGGCAGGGAACATGATTTACGTTCACAGTCCAAGATGGGCACAAATGGCGTTGATGCTGTAATGAGTGTAGTTCTTTCCATTTCTAAATGCTACCCAGAGATCAAGATCAGCATTTATCTGAGAGAGGTCATGAAACAAACCGGTAAGAACAACGACGACGTCTGTGTCCACAGCTAGCACCTGTATCGACTTTGCTCCATTCTCCAAAGCATGCTACACGTGAACCTCAATCCTAGTGTCTGCTTCTTCCTGAGTGAAGCTGGACATTTCAGGAGGGATGCTGCAATCGCAACTTTTGACGACAGGAATTCAAAGAGTTCCTTCCTGTTGATTGGATCACGGAGGAAGACATTTCAGTTGCCCGGCAACTTGGTGTCACCTAATACTTTTCTACGCACACCTTTTTTCTCTCTGTTTCTCTCCTTCAGGCTATCTGGCCGGTATTCGTCCCACACAACATCCACTCGCTTTGTGTCACGCAGCTGACGTTCCAGATGTGGTATAAAGTTTATAAACACATTGTCAGCATATTCCTGGAATGTGGAGACATTTGTTACATGCAATGCATGTACTGTCACCGCACCATCCAGAACTTTGCAGTCATATAATACATGTGCCTCTGTCTGGTTTGGTTCCTCGATACATTGTAACAGATGACATTTGGTACCAGACAGATTAAGCTTTCCAAACTCAGACAGGGATGGAAGATACGACTGAACTTCGTGTGCAAAGAATTCACTGATGTCACCATCTCTATTTTGTAAGGAGATGTATAACTGGCCGAAGAGTGCCACATTGTTCTCAAGCACCTTTACTTTCTTGCAATCCTTCGATCTGACTGAGTTTTATTAAGAACAGGGGTAGTGAATTATTTGAGATCGTATCATGTATGGAGTGACTCCGATCCACGAACACAGTCTTCACATACTCTTGATACTTCTGTGTGCCTGTGTCTTCCAGTGTACGGATTATATTCACTACCGTCTCAATTGCGCAGTTACGACTATCAAGAATTACCAACTCTGGGAAGTCATCCAGGAAGGGATTTCCCATCTTGCGTGTTGTGTTAGATAGACTATCAACCTGTCTCTGGAAGGTTTTTTGTGCTGCAAGTCCCTGTTCATGGGGTTCGAAGTTAGCGAGGGTTTTCCGGATCATCGTCATGAAAATATCCATTCTCGTACTGTCTCAGAAGTCTGGCAAGCTCAGGTCCAGCGGTCATCCAGCATATGAAGGCAACTGGATTCTCAGTGAGTCCTACTGCACCACCGGATGCTTTTACCGCTTTATTCTCCTGCCCATGCGCTTGGTCTATTGGGATTGCAGAGTATCTGTGTGATGACTTTTCGATTGTCCAGTGATTCCGAGTTTCAAACTCATCTTTGATCTCTTGTGGCAGCCCCTTGATGTCTCTGATGTGTACAGGCAGCCACCGAGAATAGTTCACATGGTCTAACGCAAAGAACAATAGTACGAGTGCCTCTAATACAGTTACATACAATGGGAAGTTTCTCTCCCGATGGGCTCTAACAAATATGAGAATCAGAATATCATAGTGTGCGATCATATAACAGGACTTGAATGTGGGAGATTTCTTACACAATTGTTCCAGCCAGTTGCCGAAACTCTCATCAATATTAGATCTAGTAGACTATGAAAAACAAGAACAGTGACCTGGTGGACATGCCGAGTCCTGGTAATGTGTGATACTTTCAGGAATGAATCAGCTGTTCCTGATGAAGCAACTTCAGATTCAGTGAGAGCTGTCGTCCAACCTGACCCATCTAATAAATCGCCAACAGTGTTCCATAGATCTAGCTATCTCAATGTGCAGTACGCCGATCATAACTACATAGACTTTCTCGCCATAGAGATCTGGCCATTTCCAGTGTACGAACTTGGCGAGCGTGAACAGGCTGGTCAAACGTAATCACTGGGATTTGTCCTGGGTTGAGATACTGTTGGCCGCCGATGTACATCCATGCCATAATTAATCATTGCTGGTGTGTCTGATTTTTCATAGAAGAGAGGGCGCACTGCACATATTGCTGTTAGCTCTGATGTTGGCTGTTGTCGAGTGACGTGATAAGCAGACCATTTAAGTGAACTCGTCTTACACAGTTATACATCACTGATATTAGACTATGTTCCGTCCAGTCATATTCTTCACGTTTTGCATCTGCCAGGTCAAGCTTAACAGGTTCACTATTACTCTCTGGTACCTGAACACCAGTAGACTTCAACGAAACTGCAGTAACAGAAGCATAATGGTATGGAAGCAAATAAGATGGCGGTAATGTGGCAGGTTCCCTGATGACACCGGGTTCCCTCGTGCTTTGGAATTGAAATGTACTAATGCCAGTGCCATGCAAAGATGTCCAGGCTGTTGTTGCACTCGGATCTTGATCGAGATTGTCAAGAGCGCCCACAGGAAAGAGTCCTTTTCACATCCTACATCACATTAATATTCAGCTGCGCTAAACCTAAAAATGATTTTACACGTAAATGTATATATCAAAATTTCTGGCATATATCTTATTGTAGTATTGGCGGCCATTTTGAAATTTGGACGCCATCTTGGAAATGGGTGACCTGAGCAAAATGCAATGGCCAGCATCTATTTCAGTGACTTCAGAAACCCCTGAATTTACACCTCATTTGTTCATTTCCGATTTTCACAGCCAGATATATGAAATTTCCTTTTTTCCAGGCGGCCATCTTGGATTTTGGCCGCCATCTTGGAAAATCGGAACCGATCAAGCGGGTTCCACGGATAAAATCAATAGATAGGTCGAAAAGAAACTCCATACCAAATTTGGTGCTTTTGTCCGGCCGGTAACGTTAATCCTGAAAATTGTTGCTAAGCCACCTGACTATATGTTGATTGGTCTTGAAATAAAGCTGCCAGGGGGACGGGGCTGTTAGCCTTGTATTGGCTTTTGTAACATCATGAACACCAGGGTACAGGGCTGTTTTGCCTCATATGGCTTATGCGCTAACTTTAAACAATTTTAACAATCAACACGGCTTGAAAAAATCTCTTCGAGGGTCACCAAAGGAACATTTCTACAAAATTATTGGCAAGATACTTTCAGAGGAGATAATTTCTTAAGTTCTTACTTAGGCCGAAACAGCCCCATCCCCTGACGGCCATGTTTTTCGACCAATCATTTTAGCTTGAAGTAATCTGATGGAGGGTCACCGAAGGATAATTTCTACCAAAAATTTTGGAAGAGAAAAGAAAGTAATTCAGTCTGTTGCCAAGGTAACCATGGACGCAAACATATTGAAGCAGTTTTGGAGAGAAATGCTGACTATTAAGTTTTATCCCTATTGACCCGTTGGTTATAGAGAAGAAAATGTGAGGCATGACAAAAGGCGATTACAAAAACAATTCTTCAGCACCTCATGCCCAAGAGAGCTAAATTGGGAGATTACTAGACATGTGCCAGAGACGGAAATCATTTTAATTCAGTACTCATTAACACATATATACACATCTTAACTTAAGGGTCTGATTCCTGTTTAGTAACCCTCCCTTGGACGGTTAACGTCTGATTCCCAGTTTAGAAATACCGCTTCCTTGGATGGTTAGGGGGGTCTGATCCCAGTTTAGTAATGCCCCTTACTTGCACTGTTAATGTCTGTTCCCAGTTTAGTAATGCTCTTTACTTGTTCTTTCAATGGCTGATCCCAGTTTCGTAATGCCCCTTACTTGCACTGTTAATGGCTGATCCCAGTTTAGCAATACGCGCTTCCTAGGACGGATAATATCTGACTCCTGTTTAGCAATGCCCCCTGCATAGACAGTTAGGGTCTGATCCCAGTTTAGTAACACCCATCTTTGGACGGATTGTTTTATTCAAGTCTAGAAAAAACCCTTCCTTGCATGGTAATGGTCTGTTCTCAGTTAATAAAAACCCTTTCCTTGGGACTGTTAGGGTCTGATTATAGTCTAGTAATACCCTTCCTTTGATGGTTGTGATCTGATTCCAGTCAAGTAATACACCTACTTTGCATGGTTAGGGACTGATCTCAGTTTAGTAATGCAATTCCTAGTAAGGATAATGTCTGATCCTAGTTTAGTAATGCCCCTTACTTACATGGTTAATGTCTGATCTAAGTTTAGTAATACCCTTCCTTGGGCAGATAATATGTTATCCCTGTTTAGTTATGCCTCTTCCTTAGTTAGTAAGGGTCTGAACCGAGTTTAGTAATATATTTCTTTTGACGGATAATACCCCTTCCTTGCACAGTTCTGATCCCAGTTTAGAAATATCCCTTCCTGGGACGTTAAGGGTCTGATCCCAGTTTTGTAATAATACCCCTTCCTTGGACGATAAATTAAGGGTCTGATTCAAGTTTAGTAACAGCCCTTCCTGTGACAATAAGGGTCTAATTTCAGTCAAGTAATACACCTATGTTGCATGGTTAGGGGAGTCTGATCCCAGTTTTGTAATAATACCCCTTCCTTGGACGATAAATTAAGGGTCTGATACAAGTTTAGTAACAGCCCTTCCTGTGACAATAAGGGTCTAATTTCAGTCAAGTAATACACCTATGTTGCATGGTTAGGGGAGTCTGATCCCAGTTTTGTAATAATACCCCTTCCTGGGACGATAAATTAAGGGTCTGATTCAAGTTTAGTAACAGCCCTTCCTGTGACAATAAGGGTCTGATTTCAGTCAAGTAATACACCTATATTGCATGGTTAGGGGTGGGGGTCTGATCCCAGTTTAGTAATGCCCCTAACTTGCACTGTTAATGTCTGATCCCAATTTTGTAATGCCCCTTACTTGTAATATTAATGTCTGGTCCCAGTTTAGTAATGCCCCTTACTTGCACTGTTAATATCTCATCCCAGTTGTGTAATGCACCTTCCTTAGACGGTTAGGAGCTGACCCCTGTTTAGTAACACCCTTTCCTGTGACAGTAAGGGTCTGATTTCAGTCAAGTAATACACCTATATTGCATGGTTAGGGTTTGATCCAAGTTTAGTAATGCACCTTCCTTAGACGGTTAGGACCTGACCCCAGTTTAGTAACAGACTTTTTTGTACGGTTAATGTTTGGTACCCCTTTTCCTGGACGGTTCAATCTTTCTACGTAAACTAGTACTTCCTCCAAACTTATTCATTCGGGATGTCTGACAAAACAACTGAAACTCTTAGGTTTTCGGATAATAGTTGTGTAATTACAAATAGAGGTTTTAACATATTACAATAATAAATAAGGAGTAAAACAACATTGGAATGGACTATACATGAGCAGATTTACAATTAACCCCGTATTAAAAGATATAACAAAAGTATTGCTGTATTAAGTTGAACTGCCAAAGGTGTATCATGAGTTTTGCCTTTCTACATAGTTTTCCGCAAACTAGCTTTTCAGATAGTAAACATGTTGAATGCCTGTATTCAACTTGAAATGTACCGAAATAGACGAATTATTGTATACATACATACATCTTTGACAGCTAAGCAGCAAACAACCCAACATATAAACAAGTACATGCATATAATATACATTTTAACCCTTTCCTTCATACGACAATTCTGCAGCAGACGACATATTTTGTCAAAATATAGAAAATCTCTATAATTAAAAATGGATGACCTATGACTAAAAGTGAAAAACATTAGGGCAAAAGGAGAAATTGCTCGTTTTGAGCAATTTCTTTTTTTGTCACTATGTTTACAAAAAGCCGTCTGTTGCAGAGGCGTCAAAAAGCGTCTGTATGAGGGAAAGGGTTAAAAGTCATGAATCAAGAACATCAATCGTACGCTATCAATTATATGTTTACCGTAAATGTTCTTCGAACATGGTAACATTTGAATACGTCATTTCCTTGAATGGATCTTTCTTTTAAAAACAACATAACAGCAGTTCAGATTGCTGATGTGCTTCTTTCTTGGTATGCTTTTACTACTGACTCGCTTTTCATAATTAATCCTTACTTTATTGGCAATGTTGATTGGTGCATCTGCAAAATGTATTTAAGAAGATATAAAACTACATTACTTTTTTGCCATTTGTAAGTACTTAATCTCTACGTCTGCGGTTAAAAGAAAACACTGTCTCGATAAAACTAAATATATATATATATATCAGTTCTTCGATGGCATAACGTCCAACATTGAATGCCTCGAACTGCCGATAGGTCGAACTATGTAATATTTGGCCCCGCAAGTTCGACAATCGTGGTTTAACTGTATATATCAGGAAGATGAACATGTGGACACCTGGTAAAACATAGATATGTCGTCAACATGAAAAATAAACATAGAATTATTCGCTATGTCACTAAAAACATCATTAACACTGCAACTATACATACACTTATGTAAGAATTGGCATCTTGTGCACGATATTATGAACACGCTGAACTATACAATCTCGTTAAACATTTACATGTACATAACATTGTTAATTGTTATAGATGAATAATGAATATAATGTACAATGATATGAATGTAATGAACACAAACGAATATGGACGTTATTTATATCACTTTTGTGCAAATAAAATAGTATTTAAATCCAAACCAGAACTTCGTTGCAGTAGCAACAGTCATGTAGGCCTATATATACGCACATCAAAGTTGTATTGTCTGAAATCAATGTGCTTGGTGCGGGGAAAACATAAAAGTATAGGCATGCAGGCATGTGACATCGTTGTCAAGAAATCGTCGAGTTTCTTTGAAAGAACGCTGTCTATAGCAGTAGTATTGAATCTACAACGGATTGTTATAGGTGTATATAGATATATTATAAATAGCTATTTCCACGAAATAACAAACTTTGTGACAGCCTTGGGGTCTCACAAATAGCTTTTTAATGTATAATATGGGCTGATTTTGTTAAAATTGTCATTTATCAATCGTTAATTGTAGCTGAAAATACCTTTAAACAGCATTTAAAGCACTTTTAAAAGTTATTCTCGTAAGCGAAATGCTATTTGCGCGAAAAAAGGCCAGTTTAGGAATCTAGTTATACGACTGTCCAACATTACCATGTAACATGTTCGAGTTTAAATTGGGAGAAAGAAAACGAGATTTGTCCGTGTCTGTAAATGTTATAAGATTTTTATAAAATAACACAAACCGATTTGATTTCGTGTCAGAGATGTATTCATGTCTATAAAACAAGTACGCAGATCGAGAGACTTGACCCAGGCTTCACTGTATGCAGATACAATATCCATAATCGCCATAGGCGACTCTTAATGAAGTAAATATCGTGTTTTATTTAAGTGAATTTGCAAGCATTTCCACGTGTTCATGCCAGTTGTGTATTTGAACAGATAGGTTGATTTAGCAGCTCTAAAAATAACAAATATGACTTGGTGGTTGGCAATGAAACTATTGATGGTGTACATATATATATTGTGACATCATGTGTACATCCCTGTTTGTCTAAAAAGAAGAATGGCAACACGAAACGGAAGACATATCTGTAAAACCCTTGGACATTAACTGAAGGCAACACACATGCCATGTCGGTTGACAAGAAGAAGACTCGGTAGCATACATAGCAACACTATTATGTAAACTACTGTGTAAACACAAACATAACATTTCAAAATGAAACGGAAGACATATCTGTAAAAACCTGGTTTTAAATACCGACATTTACACGTGTATGTAAAGAGATCAGGAACGAAGATAAGATACTTCTGAACATATATAAAGATAACAGAGATATGAAGCAACCAAAATGCACCTGTTATTTGTTCAGACATCATTTCTTGGAATTACAAAATAGTGTACATGTATGTTTAGGGAAACAAAACAGTTGATTGTGTTGGTTTAATATGACTTTTTAGCTCACCTGAGCACGAAGTGCTCAAGGTGAGTTTTTGTGATCGCCTTTTGTCCGTCGTGCGTCCGTCAACATCTTACAAGTAACAAGTTGGTCAATTTGGATGAAACTTCAGAGAAAGCACCCTCTCAATGATCTCACCAGAATTCCTTCATTTTTTGGGATCCATGCAGAATTATAGTTTCCATGGCAACGAAACGAAAACAACTTTAAAATTCTTCTTAAAATAATTTTGTCTATCAGATTCCTTTAAACCAGTTGATTGGTCAAAAAACATGGCCGCCATGGGGCGGGGCTATTCTGCCTAATATGGCTATAGTGAAAACTTAAAAAATCTTTACCTCTGAAAGTAATGAAATAATTATGTAGAAATGTTCCTTAAGTGGCCAACTATCAGATTCCATCAAGCCATGTTGATTGGTCGAAAAGCATGGCCGCCACAGGGCGGGGCTATTTTGCCTTATACGGCTATAGTGAACATTTTAAAAAAATCTTCTATTCCGAAAGTGTCTGGTCGATTTTCAAATAATTGTGTAGAAATGTTCCTAGGGTGACCCTCTATCAGATTCCTTCAGGCCATGTTGATTAGTCGAAAACTATGGCCGCCAAGGGGCGGGGCTTATACGGCTATAGTGAAACAAAATAAAATCAGGCAAGCGATCCAGGGCCATCATGGCCCTCTTGATCACATTTTGTTTGTACGTCTAATACCCGAAATTAACTGTTTTAATAGAGATTAAATTGATAAATGGATTTTCTACAGTTGGCTGAAGTGAAATCATACAGAAAACACTGCTGTTAATCAATGTACCCACAGGAGCCTCCCACACGAACTCAGGTCCGTATATATATATATAAACACGAGCACACATATAGATATAATCACTGCAAAAACCTTTCTAAATAATTGCATATGCGTGTTGTACATGTCATTCACATCAGATAAATCTTATGATGGGCTCCTGTGTATATACCGGTTGTTGAGAAACAATTATTTCCTTGTAAGGTGGAATGTTTTGATATCCATTGGTCTGATATATATAATGTCATCAGATGTTACGTCACCTTTCTCCATCAGATGAGACAGGTACATTTCTTTTGTGTTCATGACGTCACTGTTCTGTTGACCAATTAGGTGTCCGGGTTTCAAATTCATCGGTTCGAATAGTGGACAGAACGCCTCTGTCGATTGTTTAAAATTACACGAAATGGCACGTCTGAATAAAGTGATTGAGACACCGTCCAGTTTATTGGTGCCAATTACAAGATTCTTTATGTTTGCGACGATGACGTCACATGGCACCTTTTGTTTTAAGAACGAATGGACGCTTTTTGAGGGATCAAGTCCAGTCGAAGAATAAAATGTATAAATTGGATGCTGCAAAATATCGTTCAAAAATACACTGTTTATTGCTGGAAGAATAGTTTCTTCTTCAGAGATCTTTTCACTGTTTACACGAGACTCGAACTCAAGAAAGAACAACACTTTAGTAGGTTTGCTATCAAGTGCGCCTTCTGGTAGATCCATTTCCGGTCTAGGCGCAATTCTGTCAACCATAACATCTAATTGACCAGAAGAACTACTAACGACACCATGCGGTTGTGCGGAATGCAAAATCAATCGCGTTTCGTCGTCTTGTAGAACTGCCATGGATGTCATGGGATACACATTTCCGTCAAAAGGAATGTTTTGCCTAAACTTTCTTTTTAAGAGTTGTAACCCGTTGGAATCCACATAAAAGTTGTCGCCAGTTTTGATCCTTGTATTAAATCGCATTGCTAAGTCACCGCGAAAATCGGGCTTTTTTGTCAGATCACTTGTTAGTTCAATACGCAAAGCTCGCCCAGTAATAGCTTTAGTTTTAGGCAGTTTGTAAGTAACGGAGAAAAAGTCAAATGTGAAATTCGCTCCGCAGAACGTATTTCCTGTTAGTGGAGTGACATTAACTTTTTGTTTATACGCTTTATTTTCTGTTCCGTGAGATAGCATTGTGTAGGCCCCACCATGTCCACTGTAATATCGCCAGTCGATATCAAACTTGGTACAATAATTTTCAGATTTGTAACAAATCACGCTAGGGCTACCGTCTATTTCAGAAAAAGTAACATTCATATAAGAATTGTCGCACGTGAAATACCCTTGCTTTATCGGCATGCTCTTTACAACATTTTTGTGTCTGTACGATGCGTCCTCTGTAGTCCTCGTTATGGTGTAAATAAGAAAACTTACGGGTGGAAATCGGACTTCAAACATCACGTGTTTCCTGTCTTCAATTACCGTATTATCAAAGTCAACACGCTCGCCTCTGTGGTCCAAAATGATGACGTTAGTCGTGTCAAGGGTCAAGGTCACTATTTCACGTCTTGATTGGGTCAAGGAGTTCATGAGAATTATTTTGGTACCTTTATCTGTAACTTGTATTGTAGACCGTCGAGTGAGTTTTTTTGGCCCTGCTCTCCATAAACCAGACTGGACTACTTTTTCCGAACCACCAGTGAAACTTCCGTTGTGTATCAGATATTCAACCGCGGTAGCAAGAACTTCTTGCGTACCCGTAAAACCTGCCGATAGTCGCTTTTCGTAATCGTCGACGACATGTTGTCTTGAAGTTCCAGTTATCGCATCATGATGCATAAACACCCCGAGATCTTGTCTTGCAGTTACCAAGTTTTCGACCATTTTCCTCTTAACATCATTCGGAACTGCAACATCGCTATGTAATACGAAAGAAGAAAATAGTTCGGCAGCTCGTAAGCTTTCCAGAAGTTCCCTAGCGAGTCTTTTATCGAACATTCGAGTGGTGAAGTAACCAGTCCAGTATTCATCCGACTCCGTATAGGTAAAAAAGTCTCCGCTTATAACAGGATAGTTTAGATTGTAAGTTTTCGTCTGTTCCTCAACCTTGTCGTAGTAATCCTTTAACGTGCCAAAGCGCATGCGCACATTAAAGTCTTTCACATGATCATTTACATAGTCAATAAATATTTTCATGTTCCTGTATTGTTTATCCCAGTCTATCGTTTTAGCGTAATGGAAATCTCCACCGTGCGGTAGCATGATAACGTTCTGCTTGTAATTCTTGGCCTTCAGTTTGAATTGATTTACTAGAAGCTGAGCGAAGACGTGTAAATTCGCGGCCATTTTAGCACTGTACATGTCCATTCTGACAGGCTGTTTGGCCGCAGCTGTACCGGGTCTGGGTAGGTCGGGCTGTATGGTGAAATCAAGTCCTCTACACACGGGACGGTCAGGTCCGCAACTGTCAGATATCGCCATCCACTCGTACGTATCGACCTGCAATGATGGAACGAATCTTTGTTAGCCCTTTCCAACATACAACAAATATACAGCAGACGACTTTAAAAACAACATATTGGCAATAATATCATTTACTAATATATCTAAAACATTGTGGCAAAATGAGAAATTGTTCGTTATGAGCAATTTCTCCTTTTGCAAAAATGCTTTTAAAGCTAAAAGTTAACGACGGACAGAGATTTATCAGATTAATTGATTGATTGGGGTTTAACGCCATTTTTAACAATTTCTCAGTTATATCACGGCGGCCAGTTCACCTACTCATGCATTCCCTGGTTTTCTCAAACCAGTACTCTACACAACAATCTTCCCAAGCAACTGGCTGCTTTTCCACATAGACTTTTGGTGGAAGACGAATGCGCATTGACTTTTGTCAATCGTCGGAAAGAAAGTTGGCCGAGCCGGGATTCGAACTCAGCCCCTGGATTGACAGCCCGCGTCGCTACCGATTGAGCAACCGGGGCTCGGCTAGAGTTATCAGAATAGATCAACTTGAGCCTCCGACTCAGGTGATCTAAGAAATAATAAACTGTTTACCCAGGGATCATGAATAAGTGAACTGTCGCCGCGATATAACTGAAATAATGTTGAAGACGGCGTAAAAGAAAACCTATATGGAGAACAAAATTAATGCCGAATCTACACGCACATGCCGATGTTCATTTCCATTAACAATATATCTAAGGTTGACAACTAAAGAAATTTCTATAACTTAAAGGACATTTATCAAAAAGATTTAAAAACATTGTGACAAAAGGATAAAATTACTTTTAATGTGCAATTTCTTCTTTTGACAAACAATCGTTCAATACAAATGCTTCAAAATACGTCTGCATGCAGGAAACGGGATATATGATTGAAATACTCACGTGACCCTGTATATCATCACGACCTTCCGGGTCCCAGAACTGCCGCCATTTAAATGTCATCCAGTTTTTCTCGCCAAACATTTCCTTCACAGCACGGTGTATCCGCTTGATCAACACGTTCTTTATACCCGCCTTCTTCACTAAATATGGTACCGAGTTCGAGTAGCCGAACTGGTCAAAGTTTAATGAGGATTCGGGCACTATGCCAATATTCTTTTTTATCCAGTAATGTCCTTCAATCATTTGGTCAAGAATTTGGAAATAATGCGGCGAGGCTTCATCTGGGGCCACCCACATTCCGGAAACTATCTCCAGCCTTTTACTTTTAACAAGCGATATAAACTTGTCCTTAGTACCTTGAGTCTGGTTCCTCCACCATACATCGAGAAAGCAGCTCTCCACCCAGATGAACGTCATGTCCGGATATTGTGTAAGTTTGTGTACGATGTTAGTGAGAATGTGTGTGGTGGAGTCTTCGAAATATTCCATATAAGTTTTTTTCCATCCCGGGTCATTGTGGGAATGAGGAATTACGATAACCTCCAAGGGATCCGATTCCATTGACGCACTGACTTTATTATGCTCAAACTTTGTTATATTTGTATCTAGAGTACCTTTCACAATGTTATTCTGCATTTTCGTAATGGTCATGTGATCTAGTACGTCATTCGTTGTGAAGTCTGCGGTGACCTTGATCTTATTAGCAGACGAAACACACTGTTTTGTTGTCCATGTCAACGTTTCGGACAGTTCATTAAACCGGAAGAGGTTCACACCGAACGAACGAAATGAGTCTGTAGCTGTGTACGACGTTTTAAAGTCGCTCCGAAAAAACCACAACGTCAATACTAAGCATGCTACTAATAACAACAGCTTTCCAAGAAATTGTTTCTTTTTGAACCGCATGGTGATGGTAATTTTATTGGTTATGGTGTAGAGATGTTAACATTCAGCGCTGCCACACTATGCACTGAAAATAGAAAAGAAAATTAAATTATTCATTCAAAAACCAACATGAAAATTAATGGTTACAAACATGTATCTGCCGTCTGTTGTTCAAATGAAACTGGAAACAAGACACGTTTCGCAAACGTCCATAGCTTTCAGTGTTTTTTTCTTACAATGAAACTAGACTTCGTTTTGTTAAAACAAAAAGCGTTTCCGTGCATAACCATACATTAAAGAGTCTATTGATTTGGTATTATTAGAATACTTGTCTACTAGCAGAAGCTTTTTGACGACAATGAAGCAGACGACTTTTGCTAGCATTGTGGCATAAGGTAAAATAGCTCATAATGAAAATGGTTGGACACCATTAAACATAAATCTGGTCAGAAAACATCATGGAAAAAGCATAATGTGTTCGTTGAGATTTCAAAATAATCAAACAGCAGTGTCGTAAAATAGTTGTGTTCATTGTAGAGAAATTTACCACTAACACTTTCCATTCCCACATAGAAACAAATCTGCAGCAGACGACTTTTTGAAAACATAGTGACACAATGTTTTCCAAGAAACAAATCTGCAGCAGACGACTTTTTGAAAACATAGTGACACAATGTTTTCCACTTTTAGCCATGGGTTATCCATCCAATTATAGAGATATTCCATTTTTTGACAAAATATGTTCAGAGTCGTCTGCTGTAGAATTGTCGTATGAGGGGAAAGGGTTAAAATATCCAGGCAAAACTATGGACATTCTAGAAAAAGTGGATAGGGTTGAAAACATTTGTCATAATGAGCAATTTCTCCCTTTAACCCTTTCCCTCATACTACAATTCTGCAGCAGACGACTTGGAACGTATTTTTTTCAAAACATAGAAAAAAATCCATAATTGAATGGATAACTTATGACAAAAAGTGGAAAACATTGTGGCAAAAGGAGAAATTGCACGTTTTGTGCAATTTCTTCTTTTGTCACTATGTTTTCAAAAAAAAGCCGTCTGCTGCAGAAAGCGTTAAAGAAAGTCGTCTGCTGCAGTTTCGTCAAAACGCATCTGCAAGTGGCAAAGGGTGCAGACATGTCTGAAGCGTAATGCTTTTGGAAACAAAGTAGAACAACGATACATTATTACTTAAACAACTATTTTCCCACAAACTGTTCAAGTTTACTTCCAATTCTCTAGATATCTCTAATACTGTTTTTAGATTATTTTAAAAGCAGACGGCCCTTGCTTATCGGCGGGGAAACCGATAAAGTCTCGCAAAATAAATTATTCAATAACACACGATGACATTAAAACCCTCCGTGCAGGTTATTCAAGTCGGAATCAATGCATTTTAGTCATGTTACAATTTACATAAAACTCTCCGTGCAGGTTATTCGAGTCGGAATCGATGCAGTTTATTTTTTATTTTTTCTATTCTTTTACCCTTTCCCATCTGCAGACGCATTTTGACGCAATAGCAGCAGACGATTTTTGAAAACATTGTGGTCGAAGGTGAAATTGCTCAAGATGAGCAATTTCTCCTTTCGTCACAATGTTTTCAACTTGTTTAACAGTAAAAGCTATCTTTTATGGAGCTTTTTCAGGTTTTTGTCACTATGTTTTCAAAGTTGTCCGCTGTTGTTCAAACCAAGCCTTTTTCCTTTAAGCTTTCCATAATATTATCTTTTTGCGTATACTTTCTGGTTCAACATCTTAACTCTTTCACACCGTTAAAACCTCATACGAAAAGTATGCAGCAGACGACTTTGAACATATTTTGTCAAAACATGGATAACCTATGACTAAAAGTGGAAAACATTGTGGCAAAAGGAGAAATCGCTCGTCTTGAGCAATTTCTTCGTTTGTCACAATGTTTTCAAAAAGCCGTCTGCTGCAGAGGCGTCAGAAAGCGTCTATATGAGGGAAAGGGTTAAGACTTTCACGCATACGAAAAGTCTGCAGCAGATGACTCTAAAAAAAACATCTAAACATAAATATAGAAAATATCTACTAAATAAAGTGTTATCTTTGGAGAGAGTTGAAAACATTGTTGCAAATTGAGCAATTTCTCATTTTGTCACAATATTCCAGTATATCCTAGCACTGGCATATCAGCTCTACTGTTGCCCCCTACGACACTGAGGGCGAAGAAAATGGAAATTTTCAAAAAAAAAAATGCTTTTCTCTTCACACACTTGTCTAGTGTCTTTTCTATTTGGTGGTATCGTCACATTTTGGCCAATTTACAACAGGCGACTTCTCTCCTCTGTTTTTCAATCCTAAACTTCCCTTTATAAGATGGTTTCAAAATCAAACTTATTATTTGCCCGTAATTTCGCGCTCTTTCCTTCTGATAATCGGATGCTAATCTCTGGGGAGTCGTATTATGTGCATATGAGGTAATAGGTTAACTGTGTACCTGGTTTTATAACAAAGAAATGTCGTCTGCTGTGATCACTGCTTTGAATGAAACATTGTAATATCGGGAAATTTCGGAGAGTTATGTTGATACAAAGTTAAAGACGTTGGAGACATGTGTAATTTGAATAGTTTATCTTGTTTCTACATTAGTGAAATTGTTTGCCGTAGGGTTATTTAACCCTTTCCCTCATATATACGCTTTCTGACGCCTCTGCAGCAGACGACCTTTTGAAAACATGGCATCAAGAGAAGAAATTTCTCAAAATGAGCAACTTCTCCTTTAGCCACAATGTTTTCAACTCTTTTCAGTAATTACAACTACATTCATTGAGCTTTTCGTGTTTTTCCATGCTTAAAACCGTCTATATAACGGAAATAATGAACAAAGCACATTTTCGTGTTCCGCAAAAATGCATTTTGATAAAATCAGATTAACCCTGGCAGATAGAATATTGCTTTAATCCTTGACAGATACATTTGTAGACGACAACAACATCTCCATAAACAAAATTCTAGAAGTTGTCGCATACGAAACAGTCGGATTTCCAGGAGAGTTTCGTCCACCGTTTCGTCTATAAAATTTATTTGACAGACGCTTGATAAATGACACTTGAATTAATGAGCGTCTGGTTGTGAAATGAATGAATTCGTCGGTCATTTTAGTTCTTTCCCATATGTAGACGCTCTCTGACGCTCTCTGACGCTCTCTGACGCTCTCTGACGCCACTTCGAAAGCATTGAGTATTGAAAGCATTATGGCAAATGAAATCGCAATCGGAAAACATTCAGGCTGTTTATTTTTTTGGATATTATCCTACTATTTTCGTACGCATCACTGAATTTATTAACTCTAAATTCACCGGAAAATCTAAAAAAAAAAAAATCTATATCTATTGCACGTTTTGTGCAATTTCTTCTTTTGTCACTATGTTTTCAAAAAGCCGTCTGCTGCAGAGGCGTCAGAAAGCGTCTATATGTTAAAAAGTCGTTTCTATGACAGAAAGAGTGAATATTTTAAATGCCTCTTTATAGGTGATCCAGAACACCAGGATATGGCTTATCAGTTCGAGGAAAATAACTCGCCACTAGGTTAGGTTTACACCAATTTAACTTTTCAACATTATCCCTAGGTGGAGAGGAAATGAGATACCAAATCATTTCCCTACACACCTTATTGCAGTCTAAAGTGTGGGTACTCAAATGAATCGTCTCAATCGCCCTGTACACTTCACTACTTTTATATAAGTGCAACAGGATCCTCTCCCAACTGACGGGGCTCATATAGACCCACAAAGTCTCGCCGAAGCCGTCACTCAACATCTATAAATAAGATCTAGGGTCTTAGTTCATCTGCGAACACTGAACTTGTACATCAATAAAGTCTTACCCTAGCCGTCATTGTTTATCTATAAGTAAGCAAGAAAGTAACTTACTAAATACTAGAACTATAGCCCCAGTAGTTCAACCCCATTTACCTATATATGATCCCAATTTTCGAGAGACGACTTAATTGAATGGACAGCTATCTTACAAGAGGTCCAAGGTAATGCTTAGATCCGTTCAAGAGATTGAGATTGCGGTAACGTTATGTATCTGATGTAAAACGTTATCGTGCTGAGTAATCTGCGAGTTATAGGTCACCACCTTTCATTTATACCACGGTTAACACATGCTAACACATGTTTGTGTTTCCTTCGGTTTTTTTGGGGGGAAATAGAAGCGAACGATGTTGACCAAGAGTAGAATGCACGATTGTGAAGGCTAATCATGGTTGTTCTCAAATGCTATAAATAAAGTCTTGCATTTTAAAAGTCCATCGCAAATGTTGTTTAAAGTCGTGCATTGCGGAATACGTAAAATTTAAGTGGTTTAAATTCGTGCGTTTATGTGGTTTAAAGACGTGCATTATGCCACACGTAAATGTTGTTTTAAGTCGTGCATTACGACCTATGTCAATGCTCTTTGAATTCGTGCGTTTAGTCACACGTAAATGTTGTTTAAAGGCGTGCATTACGACCTACGTAAATGTTGTTATAAGTCGTGCATTACGCGGACCCTCGTAAATGGATTTTAAAGTCGTGCATTAAGATCTACGTAAATGTTGTTTAAAGTCGTGCATTAAGATCTACGTAAATGTTGTTTAAAGTCGTGCATTAATATATACGTAAATGCTGTTTAAAGAAGTCCATGACGACCTACATAAATGTCCTTTTAAGTCGTCCATCACGACCTACGTAAATGTTGTTTCAAGTCGTCCATGACGACCTACTTTAAAGAAGTCCATTACGACCTTCGTAAATGTCCTTTAAAGTCGTCCATGACGACCTGCGTAAATGTCCTTTAAAGTCGTCCATGACGACCTAGGTAAATGTCCTTTAAAGTCGTCCATGACGACCTATGTAAATGTCCTTTAAAGTCGTCCATGACGACCTACGTAAATGTCTTTTAAAGTCGTCCATGACGACCAACGTAAATGTCCTTTAAAGTCGTCCATGACGACCTACGTAAATGTCCTTTAAAGTCGTCCATGACGACCTACGTAAATGTCCTTTAAAGTCGTCCATGACGACCAACGTAAATGTCCTGTAAAGTCGTCCATGACGACCTACGTAAATGTCTTTTAAAGTCGTCCATGACGACCTGCGTAAATGCTGCTTAACGTATTGCATTACGGGAGAGGGGTAAACGTTTTATATCACCATCATCCTTCTCACACTCATTTTTTATTTTTTTCAAAGCTCTCACTCAGCCTACGTTTTTAACGATTTAATTTGATAGATTTTGACTTTTTGATTCTACAATTAATATAATAAATACAATGTTTCCAATCTAGAAAAAAACAGCATCAATATTTAAGTATTACATACAATCCCTATAAAATAGTCAATTTACTTCTCAAAACACTCAGCCTTCGTTTTGATCGATTTTTGATAGATTCTACGATTAATGTAAGAGATACAGTATTTCCAGTCTCGAGCGAATAGCAACGGTCGATCTCTTTAAGTATTACATACAGACCCTTTAAAATAGTCAAATTACATACACAAGACAAAAAGATAATAATTTTACCTTTAATAGAATAGCCACGTTAGAAATCCAAGTTATTAATTAAAATCGATGAAAAACTGACAAACCAATACAGTTACCAATCAATTTGATGATGCACCATCGATTGACAAACACAAATAAACCCGTTAGGCTAAACACGTGGTTGTATTATCTTCCGTTTAATTGACCCCCGGGGCACACACATGTTGTTCAGTTTCTCGCGCGTTTCATGTATATAAAACAGGTAGCTCTCCCAACTCGCTGATAGATAAACTTGACTATGTCAGTATAATCTGTTAAAAAAATATTAGCCGCATGTAAAATGCATAAGCTGCAGAGGACTAGATAAGAGGGGAGTGAACAGGTCTTTTCCCAACAATATTTCTATTATAACTCAACAAAATCCTATGTTATGGGTACTCAAAGAATCGTCTCATTTGAGTACCCACAACATAGGGTTTAAATGTCAAATAAGAATTTTTTAGAACATGAAACATGCCCCATATCTAGAGCTCTGTGTGCTGTGTTAACCAAAAACAAAATAAGCGAGTAGGTAGGAGTAGAGGTAGCTCGTACGCCCTCGGGTGATGGAGATAGCCTGTTCGATCCTCGACTGAGTCACACAAAATACTTTAACCCTTTTCCTCATACGACAATTCTGCAGCAGAAACTTTGAACATATTTTGTCAAAAAATGGAAAAATCTCTCTAATTGAATGGATGACCTATGACTAAAAGTGGAAAACATTGTGACACAAGGAGAAATTGCTCGTTTTCAGGATAATAACATAACCAATAGTACCAAACATTTACTCTGGAAACGCCATTATGTAACTGAAAATTTGTTGAATCCGTTTAACCCTTTCTCTCATACGACAATTCTGCAGCAGACGACTTTGAACGTATTTTGTCAAAAAATAGAAAATCTCTTTTTACTCTCTAAGTAAAAAGAGGCCCATAACTTGCATAAAATGCAGGATAGAGTATATAATTTGATTATCTACATAGGTGTGATAGTTGGGTAGGGTTGTATAAAGTTCCAATACAATGTACCAAGTACATACTGAGATATGGACTCTTAATTTGGTTGCACGAAATACTTTAACCAGAATTTCTAAGTAAAAAAAGGCCATAATTTGCAATTTATGCAGTTAATGCAGGATAGATCTATCAAACTTGATTTGTTCAATGTAATGCTTCAAGTAAATACCTAGATATGGACTTTTAATTTAGTTGCACACTTTAACTTTAACCAGAATTTCTAAGTTAAAAAAGTGCCATAACTTGCATAAAATGCAGGATAGCATTATCTAACTTGATAATCTACATAGGTGTGATAGTTGGGTAGGGTTGTATTAAGTTTCAAAGCAATGCATCTAGTAAATACTGATATATGGACTTTATGCAACACTTTAACCAGAATTTCTAAGTAAGAAAAGTGCCATAACTTGTATAATATGCAGGATAGAGTTATCTAACTTGATAATCTACAAAGGTGTGATAGTTGGCTAGGGTTCAATGCAATACATGTAGTATCTAAGTACTTGCATGCAAAACCTTAACCAATGTGTGACGCGGACACCGACGCCAGGGTGAGTAGAATAGCTCTCATATTATTCGAATAGTAGAGCTAAAAATTACTAATAATTAGCATTTATCTTTTGCTACATTGTTTTCAAAAATTGGCTGCTGAACATTCTTCAAAATGCACCCTTATGTGGGAACGGGTTTAATCCCCGTTTGGTCGTTTTTTTACGCGGCGTGACTCAAATATAATGTTCATCTGACAGAACCGATTACGAATAAGTAACATCAATGGAAAGATTATATTATAAAGGTGAACAGCAAAAATGTTCTCAAAATGTTTTCTGCTATGTCTTAACCTTTTCCCACATACAGCAAACCTGCAGCAGAAGTCGACTTCGAAATATCTACTCAAAAATGTGGAAAATCTCTTTAATTGTAGGTATAATTATTGAAAAAAGTTGAAAACATTGTGGCAAAATGAGAAATTACTCGTTTTGAACAATTTATCATTTAGCCACAAGGGTTTCAAAAGTCGTCTGCTGCAGATGCGTCAAACTGCGTCTACAGGTGGGAAAGGGTTTCTATTTAACCCATCAAATGCATGCAATTACGATGTTTGATTTTAATGTACTAATATTTTTTATCAAATGCCTTAAAGCATTTTGAATTTCGTGTGTTGCGTTTTCTGATGATCTATACAGTTTCAATTAAGCTTCAATCAAACCGGCTGTAACTACTGCTTGTTACAATAGGTTGTTACCGATTTGTTGGAAGTTATTGACATCAAAACAATACACCTGCCATTACATTCGGGAACATTGTGCATTTGTAATGCTCTTCCGAAATAGATCATAAAATCTGTCGAAAAACAATTAGTCGACGTAATTTTGAATCAAATTCAACAAAACAGATTTGGGTAGATATTGATTGGTTGGGGTTTTACGCCACTTTTTATAACATTGTTTCCTGGGTAAGTTATTAGTACTACTGGTCCAATTATTCTGTCGTAATGCTAACACCAGAACTCTGAGCGCCAAGGAAGGCAGCCATTCCTACCAATGTTAAGGTATTTTGGTATGGCCCGGCCGGGCATCGTACCCGCCCTTGAGCAGATATACACGTCAACATATATTTTAAAAACTTTTGCATCCTGGATATCCACGTTATATCCCTTTCCAACATGCAAACAAACTTGCAGCGGACGACTTCTAATACATTAGTAGAAATATTTGAATACAATTTGGAAAAAAGAGAAGTGTTTAAAGGAGCAATTGTTCATTATATGAGCAATTTCTCCTTGTAATATTTCTCTTTCTTAATTCTTAAAAAAGAAAGTGACAAAATGCGTTTGCATCTTGCAAAAGGTTGTTCAATTTTGACGCAGTAAACTGGTTATTCTTGGTAAGTTTGCGAACGATCAGCAAACTTGAAAATCCGCATTATTCTGATCGGGATCTTGCTTATTTGTTAAAGTCAAAACCCAGACATGCAAATAAAAGTGAGACTAAATGTCTTGGTTCAGACAACGGTTGTAGAATGTCTCCATTTGTGTTGTTATCCCGTGAAATATATAATGTACCCAAATGGGATATAATATGAGCCGTCCCGCGAGAAAACACAACATTATGGCCTCTGCGTAATGTATCGAACCAGATCAGCCTGCGCAGTCCGCGCAGACTGATCAGGGTCGACACATTCCGTCTCAGGGGGAGAGAGGTATAGAGAAATGATTCATGAAACAGAAAATCCACAGGAGATGACAAGTGTCTATCCGGGTAATCCTGCGCGACATGCTTAGGATGATCCGGGTCGATACTTTACGCAGAGGCCATAATGTTGGTTTTCTCGCGGGACGGTTCTATTATTTCGAGTCGTTTGCTTGGAATGTATATTGTATACGTTTATGAAAAAAAAAAAAATATCGAAAATTATACATCTTTCAATTAATTGATAAAGAGTTTAAAATATTGCGCAAAAAAGAAAGATAAACAGTAAGTTGTTAGAAATTTACTTCTGTTTCCACAATGATTAAAAAAAGCTACCAGCTAAAACGGCGTCATAATGAGACGACTGTAAAAGGGTAAAATGCAGTAAAATCCGAACTACACAGTTTTCTCGATGCATTGGGTGTCATGGTCCATTAGTGGGAGACTGGATTACATCGTCTCGCTAGATGTCGCATCAGTCACAACATGGGTCTAGTGCGTACCACTGTTATATATATAGTTTTCCACATATAGAATATTTATTATAGATTTCTGACGCCTCTTTTGAAAACATTCTGGCAAATGGAGACATTGCTCAACACGAGCAATGTCTCCATTTGCCACAATGTTTTCAACTGTATTAAATAATCATACTTTCATGTATTGAGACCCTGTATGTTTTTTAAAGTCGTCTGCTCGCAAATGTGTTGTATGTGGGAAAGGGTTGTACTATTCTTAGGCTTCGAATTGTAAACATCTACAGATCTACGATAAGTCTGGATAATTTGTAATGCTACAACGCATGTCTACGCATGTCTACGCATGTCCACGCATGTCTGTGGAAAAAAACAAACTTAAAGGGGCTGAACTCCAGAAAATAAATATTATAGTCAAAGTTAAAAAAATGTTCAGAAGTTATCTTGAAATATTAGAATCATAATTCTGGGATAAAATTGGTGTACTAATTTACTTTCCCAGTACCAAAAACATCTTAATATTGATTGTTTATGCTTCATTTTTACTGGGTAGACATACACAGTAAGCCAAATTGTGTACATTTTCATGACTTTCAATTGACAGTTTTTCAACATTTACTGCAAAATTAGTTTCGAACTACTTTTTACCTATTACTTTGTTTTCACTATAAGAAATGTTTACACAAGTTTCAGCATTTCAAAATGTTGATCTAATCTGGATTAAAGCACCTTTAAAAAATTCCGAATTCTGTAGTATCAGGGACGTAGATCTTATCTACGTCCCTGATAGTATTAGTGTATTCCGAACTAAACCCTTACTGCCTGCGAATTTGTGGCATACATTAGTGCAGAGGTAGAGCGTCGGCCTCTAGTTCCAAAGGTCCCGGGTTCAAGTACTCCTTTTGCCACAATGTTTTCCACTTTTTGTCATAGGTTATCCATTCAATGTAAGCTATCCCCTTGTAAATAATGGTAGTTTGTATTTATTTTCTTCTCTTTAAAGATTCAAAGAAGCTACGATATTGCAATTTATATAGTAAATACATTAAATAAGAGGGCCATGATGGCCCTAGTTCGCTCACCTGAAAAATACAATGTACTGCAATGCAAAACACATCAAGACAATTATTCTGAATGCAACCTCTACAGTGTTAACAAGATTTACCTTCATTTGGCCTAGTGATCTATATTTTTTTACCTGATATGACCCATATTCTAACATGGACTAGATATCATCAAGACAATATTCTGACAAAGTTTCAACTTGCTCAAAGTAAAAATGTGGCCTCCGGGGTTTGAACAATATTTTCCTATATTGAAATAGTTTCTGACCCAATATGACCCATATTCGAACTTGACCTAGATATAATTCAGACAAACACTCTGACAAAATGTTAAGCTGCTGAAGCAAAAAATGTGGCATCCAAAGATTTTCCTTCAATTTGACCTAGCGACCTAGTTTTTGACCCTACATGACAAATACTCGAACTTGGCTTATATATCATTTAGATAAACACTCTGATCAAATGTCAAGATGCTGTAGCAAAAATGCGTCTTCTACAGAGTTAACAAGAGTTTCCTTCAATTTGGCCTAGTGACCTAGATTCTGACCCGACATGACCCATGTTTGAACTTGACCTACATATCATCAAAACAAACATTCTGATAAAGTTTCAACATGCTCGAGTTGAAAATGTGGCCTCTAGAGTGTTAACAATATTTTCCTTCAATTTGACCTAGTGACCTACTTTTTGACCCTACATGACCATGTTCGAACTTACATATCATCAAGACAAACATTCTGATAAAGTTTCAACATTCTCAAGATGCATTTTTCTGAGTGTTAATAAGATTTCCCTTCAATTTGGCCTAGTGACCTTGTTTTTAACACGAAATGACCCTTATTCGAACTTGACCTAAATATCTTTAAGAAAAACATTCTGACAATTTTTTTAACTGCTAATGCAAAATTTGCGGCCCCTAGGGTGTTAACAAGATTTTCCTTCACTTTGACCTAGTGACCTACTTTTTGACCCAACATGACCCATGTTCAAACTTGACCTACATATCATCAAAACAATCATTCTGATAAAGTTTCAACATGTTCAAGTTTGAAAATGTGGCCTCTAGAGTGTTAACAAGATTTTCCTTCAATTTGACCTGGTGACCTACTTTTTGACCCTACAAGACCCATGTTCGAAATTACCTTACATATCCTTAAGACAAACATTCTGATTAAGTTCCAACATGCTCAAGTAGAAAATGTGGACTCTAGCATGTTAACAAGATTTGCCTTCAATTTGACCTAGTGACCTAGTTGTTGACCTCATATGGCCCAATTTCGAACTTGTCCAAGATTTGATGGCGATGAATGTTTTGATAAACTTTCATGAAGATCGGAGCAGACTTATAGATACATGTTTTCATTATAATCACCAATTTCAATCTTTTAAGTAATCTACCCCCCTTATAAATAATGTAAGGTTGTATTTATTTGCTTCTCTTTAAAGATTCAAAGAAGCTACGATATTGCAATTTATATAGTAAATACATTAAACAAGAGGGCCATGATGGCCCTGGATCGCTCACCTTAATTATACAATGTACTGCAATGCAAAACACATCAAGACAATTATTCTGAATGCAACCTCCACAGTGTTAACAAGATTTTCATTCATTTGGCCTAGTGATCTATATCTTTTTTTACCTGATATGACCCATATTCCAACATGGACTAGATATCATCAAGACAACATTCTGACAAATTTCAACTTGCTTAAGGTAAAAATACGGCCTCCGGAGTTTGAACAATATTTACCTTTATTACCAAATTTCAAGCTGCTGAAGCAAAAAATGCGGCTTCTACAGTGTAAACAAGATTTCCCTTCAATTTGGCCTAGTGACCTAGTTTCTGACCCAATATGACCAAATTCGAACTTGATCTAGATATTTTTAAGACAAACATTCTGACATAATTTCAAACTGCTGAAGCAAAAATTGCGGCCTCATGAAGATTGGATGCAAAATGTAGCCTGTAGAGTGTTTTAACAAGCTGAAATGTTGACGACGCACGACGGACGACGCACGACGCACGACGCACGACGGACGAACGCCGGACAAAATGTGATCACAATAGCTTACCTTGCACTTCGTGCATAGGTGAGCTAAAAAGAACAAGAACAAACAGAATACTTGCATTTTTACTAGAAAGCGAGAATGATATTTTCAACAATATCGATATGTCCTATCGTGAGAATTGTGCATCAATAACGCAACATAATATTATAAAAACTTTCGTAAATCAATGAGCAGTGACGGGTTGATACTTATTCATGCGAAGACAATTACATTTCAGGTAT
Source organism: Serripes groenlandicus (assembly GCA_031761405.1). Classification (NCBI taxonomy): domain Eukaryota; kingdom Metazoa; phylum Mollusca; class Bivalvia; order Cardiida; family Cardiidae; genus Serripes; species Serripes groenlandicus. The sequence continues at coordinate 20,217,930 of JASEVX010000009.1, read as the reverse complement.
ACAACAGTTACACAGCAAAACAGATGTGTCAGTATATACATGTACGAGTGGGGATCCAGAAGTAATAGGAATTTAGTTATAATTTCGACACAAACAAAACTTGTAGAATATAATCATTATTTGTTTAAAAGTCCACATTTCTATAACATACATGACAAATATTTGAATAATCAGTTGACAAATAACATTTCTGGGAGATTATGAAAATTGCATGATTAATATAAGCTGAAGGCTTGTTTCGCAATCAATGCAACATAAATAAGTTTAAACTAAACTACTACCAGCGAATTAGTCTCAGAAGCATTTAACCCTTTCCCTCATACGGCAATTCTGCAGCAGACGACTTTGAACGTATTTCGTCAAAAAATAGAAAATATCCATAATTGAATGGATAACCTATGACAAAAAGTGGAAAACATTGTGGCAAAAGGAGAAATTGCACGTTTTGTGCAATTTCTTCTTTTGTCACTATGTTTTCAAAAAGCCTTTTGCTGCAGAGGCGTCAGAAAGCGTCTATATGAGGGAAAGGGTTAAGAGTCATAAGGCATACAGGGTAGATGTATTATAACCCAGGGCTCCCGACTCATGTTTACCCCCCAGGGGATACATGTACATGTATGTCTCTTCTAAACTAAACGTAAGCCGACAGTTCAGGCGCATGAGTCTTTGATCAGTTCGCAGACCCTATCTCGCCAGCCAGTAGCAGTTCCGCGTAGAACATACTCCTAATTGACTCGATAATGTCCTTACGTGGTTGGTATTCATAGTCTTAAGAGATTGTCGGACATTTCCGGTTAGCCCACGAACATACCCGATCTCTTACGACTACAGACGGAAATCGCCGAGCCAATTTAAGATGTTCTAAGTGTTACCTGATTATTCTTATTAACCTGAAGTTTAAATAGTTTAATCGTTTAATGTAAAAGCCTGTCAGCGATCGTAAACAACTCTTGACTATTAAAGTATACATAGCTCTAGGTAAGAAGAGTATGTCACATCCCCAAATGTCTCATCTGACCACCGAACCCCTATGTTGTGGGTACTCAAAAGAATCGTCTCAGTGAGACGATTCTTTTGAGTACCCACAACATAGGATTCAATTTTGTCATAAGAGAGATATTGTTGGAAAAGGACCAGTTAGCTCGTCTTTATCTAGTCCTCTGTTAAATATATTATAAATGAGAGTTAAATGTTTGCACAGGTAAACACAGGACATTTCTTGAAAAGACGATGATCAATTTTTTTATGCCGTTTTCAACAGTATTTCAGCTATTGCGGTGCGACATCACACTTTACTAAGATACTTGCTAGATTGATCACTACTTATAAGTTTTAGCCGAGCACCGGTAGCTCAGTCGGCGACGCTGGTTGTCAATCAATGAACTGTGAGTTCGAAATCCAGCTCGGCCAACATTCTTTACGACGTTTGACAAAAGTCAATTCGACAAGCGTCATTCGTCTTCCACCAATCGGCTAACAGTCTACGTTAAAAAAGCAGCAAGTTGTTTGGAAATACTGCTGTATGGAATAATGGTGTGAGAAAGTCAGTAAATACATACACGTTGCTTTCAAAAGTACATCATACCTCCTAAATTTCTTAGCAACTTTGAAATATTGATGTCTTCGTTCGTGGATGCAATAACTGCATCTTGTACGGGCCTGCTCGAACGAGACCATCAATATAATTACAGATGTGTATACATCTATATATGTATATATACACTGCATGAACCACAGATTGATAAGAGAATGCATGCACTTACGTATAAAGACTGCATGAACCTCCCATTGATAAGAGAATGCATGACCTTAAGTACATAGACATTACCTTTATATATAGTGACATATAGGCCCAAGGGGCCGTGTGTTTTTCCAAAAAACTTTGTATTATGTTTTATTATATGTTATACACATGTCACTTTAATAAAAGATTAATTTACTTTACTTACTTACTTACATGGGTAGGTGAACTTGCCACCGGGATATGACTGAACAATTGCTGAAAACCGCGTTTTATTGAGGTTTTTGCAAACAATACTGATTCAGGTGAGTCAGCTCGTAACGAGCTGTCTCACCTGAAATCAGTATTATTTGCCTTTTAGTTATCAAAATAGTCCAAACTTTAATTACAAGAGAAATGGAGACGCCCGATTTTGAACATGGCAGAGTCCACTTTAAACAATTCGGCGTTAAAAGAGTTAGCCCCAATCAATGAATCAACAGTTACTGTTTAAGTTCAAGTGGGGTAGCTTTCTCAAGAGATTGCACATCAATTAAGCCGCAATTAGTTCGCCGCAGATACGGATCGTGTAGGATTGTAAATGTACCTGCATAAGCACAGTCTAACCATATATTTAATTGTCCGTCGTCTACACGTAATACGTCCGGCTAACCATTATCGCTCTGGACACGCATTTTGACGCAACTGCAGCAGACGTCTCTTGAAAACAATGTGGCAACATCAGAAATTGCCCATGTTGAGCAATCTGTCCTTTTGTCACGATGTTTTCAATTGTATTCAATGAGTGTGTCATACTCGAGGAAAACCTGTCTTGTCGTAAGTAAATCAAGTGAAAATAAGATTTGTCTGTACAGCAATTTTAAAGGATCCATATGGAAACAGTTTAATTAATTATCTAATTAATTATTAATTAATTAATCTAATTTTAATTCGCAAACAGTCGAGTTGTAATGTTTGTTTGGTGTTAACACCGCATTCAATATATTTTACCCTTTATATCACGGTGTTTCCTGTATTTGTCACCATTACTACTGGTCCATTTTCCTGTCACGAGTGAATCAAGCAATCGAGTAGGCAAAGGAGGAAAAGCCATAACTCAAGTATTTGGTATAACCCGGCCGGGTATCGAACTCAATTACAACACACACTCACCACTACAACGCATAGGCGGTAAACAACCCAGTATATATTATGATCATCATGTTGGTCTTGCTCCCTTCATTGGACCCAAAATGGCCTAAGCATGGTCTTTGAATCACTGAATTATACTCGTATTGCGAATTTTCCTCTTTTTTTTTCGTAGATAGTTTTCGAAATCATCTGCTGCATTTGTTGTAAGAATGAAACCATTTGCCACCTATAGACGCATTTTGACGCAAATGCAGCAGACGACTTCTGAAAACATCCTGACAAAAGCAGAAATTGCTCAATACGAGCCATTTCTTCTTTTGCCACAATGTTTTCATTTTTTTAAGTACACATTATCAAAGTCGTCTGCTGCAGAGTTGCTGTATGTATGAAAGGGTAAAAAGGGTTACTTGAATAAGGTTGACAGGCGATGTTACAAGAACGCCTTTACTTTTCTACATGGTTCAGTTGCTTTTATTTGAGCCGTCCGCGAGAAAACCAACATTATGGCCTCAGCGTAATGTATCGATCCGGATCAGCCTGCGCAGTCTCAGCCGACACATTCCGTCTCAGGGAGATAGATGAATAGAGTAATGATTCCTTAAACAGAAAGTCCACAGGAGGCAAAAAGTTTCAATGCGGGTAAGCCTGCGCGGCACGCTTAGGCTGATCCGGGTCGATACTTGCTTCTTTTATCACGGGACGGCTCATTTTATTTTGAAATACTTCCGATTGGATTTCCAACCTCAGTGTAAAAAATCCCCATTAACATTTAAATATGGCTTCAAGTGTCATGTTGAATAGAAAGGAAATAGTCTTTTTTTTCTTCTTTTTTTTTTTTAAATAAATAAAAAAATAAAGACGCTGGAGTCTTTTTATAAAATGATTGATTGATGTTAGGGATTATTTATATACTTCACACCTTGCCCCCGAAGTTTGGATGGTGGGAGGGGTAATTTTCGCCCACGTGCGACTAGCATGGAAGTGTAGAGTCACAAGATAGAGGAAGGGCGCGGGAGAGAGAGCGAGAGAGAGAGAGAGAGAGAGAGAGAAGAGAGAGAGAGAGAGAGAGAGAGAGAGAGAGAGAGAGAGAGAGAGAGAGAGAGAGAGAGAGAGAGAGAGAGAGAGAGAGAGAGAGAGAGAGAGAGAGAGAGAGAGAGAGAGAGAGGAGAGAGAGAGAGAGAGAGAGAGAGAGAGAGAGAGAGAGAGAGAGAGAGAGGGGGGGAGATGGAGAGACGAGGGGGGGGGGAAGGAGATACATATATATATATATACATATATATAGAGAGAGAGAGAGAGACAAACATACATACATAGACAGACAGACAGACAGACAGACAGACAGACAGACAGACAGACAGACAGACAGACAGACAGACAGACAGACAGACAGACAGACAGACAGACAGACAGACAGACAGACAGACAGACAGACAGACAGACAGAGATATAGACATACACATATAGAGACAGACAGAAAGACAGACAGACAGACAGACATCCATATATAAATTCAACTCACGTGATAAGAAAGAAACAATCTAAGAATAAAATACAACTAAGCACTATAGAATCCTCTAGTAGTAAAGTGCGTTCAGGACTATTTTTGTTATCTAAATAGTGTAGTAGTTGACATATAATGGAAAGAAAGGGTTAGAGATTTGGCCTCCGGTCAAATTACTTTTTTTACTTTTCCTTTTGAAAAATTGGCGTTAGGGTGTATTTATTACTATAAACAAGTGTTTTCATCTTCTTTTTATATCCTCTGAACATGTTATGTGTGGGTTTATTTTTCACCGACTTACACTAGATACTCTGGATGCTTTTGTTAGATTCAGGCTGCGGAAAAACCCTGTGAAGACTCGGTTAAGCCTGTAAAAGAACATTCCATGGGCCGTGTCTAGCAAGCTAGGGGCCTGTTGTTCCGCTTTGACATATTGTAAAGGGATATGAGAGTGACATAAGGGTGGCTACACTTCCAGCCTTTTGTCAAAATTGGTATCTACGACTATATTATATGTAGACGGTCAGTAAAAGCTCTGGTGAAATAAGACCTCAAATCGCCAGAAACGACTCATATATGTCCCTGGTTCGATCCACAGTCGTGGCGGTCATGGTCTAGGCACATTTCCTAGAACCTGTTTGTAAGTTAACTGTCGCCGAGATGTGTTTTTTTTTTTAAACGACGTAAAATCTTGGGAAAGGGTACTCATGAACGATGCAACAAGGTTCCTTGTCCAGGCTCAATAATTGCTTTCGATTAATTGTTTGATTTGGACTCCTCGAATGTGAAATTGGACAAGCCCATTCTTAAAATTCAGCTTTGAAAGGTTTAAATGATATACTGCGGTTGCGGTAAGAGTGGTCAACATGGTTCATCTACGATATCTGATAAATGGTTAAAAGGGGCCCTTCGTAGTAAAAGACTAAAAGCTGTATCGCTACCGACTTTATGTGTTATATACCTGTTTATTTTCCGGCGCAAATACATACAGATGTTCATGCGCATTTCAAACACGACGGAATAAAATTCCGTATTTACTACGAGTAAAACAAGGTACCAAATATGGTAATGATACGTCACTGAAATATGATGAAACGTCATTCAAGATGAGGAGGCTGGGCTTGGTTAACACGCCAATCATACATTTTATTATAAAGAAACAAAACCGAGATGCAATAAGATTCTGAAACAGAATAAGAACACCACTTGCGCAGTTCCACGTGAAAACCAACAGTATGGACTATGCGTAATGTATCGACCCAGATCAACCTGCGCAGTACGCGCAGGCTAATCCGGGCCGACACATTCCGTTTCAGGGAAAAAGAGGTATAGAAAAATGATTCCTGAAACAGAAAATCCACAGTAGAAGAAACGTATCTGTCCGGGTTAGCCTGCACGGCAGAGTCCACAATGTTTTTTTTTTTTGGTGGAACGGCTCATTTCGTCTGACGCGGTTCGCTGTGAAACAACTAATCTTCGCGACTTTCAAAGATCGGTAAACGCATTCGTGCACTCTGATAAGGGTCGTCACTGTTGGAAATTTAGTTGTACAATTTAAAGCAACCTGGCTATCATTGGAGAAAATGTTTTTTTATCAAGATAAATATTACAAGATAAATAACAAGATAAATATTCGATTATCCCACATACCCTTTCACATTTACAGACGCCTTTTATTGCATCTGCAGTGAGAAACATTTGAACAAATTGTTACAAAAAGATTGATTGATTGTGTTTAACGCCGTTTTTAACATTTTCTCAGTCATATCACGGCGGCCAGTTTACCTACTCATATGTTTCCTGTTTTTCTCACACCAGTACTCCACTCAACAATCTTACCAAGCAACTGGCTTCTTTTCCACATAGACTTAGCCCATTGGTGGAAGACGAATGAAGCATGTCGCATTGAATTTTGTCGAACGTCGGAAATAAAGTTGGTCGAACTCACAACCCCTGGATAATGATCAGCAATTTCTACATTTGCCACGTTCTTTTCGAATCTACTCAATGATTAAACTTTCATTTCTAGAGGTTTACTATAATTGTTAATAAAGTAAACTGCTGCATATGTGGAAAAAGGATAAACTCCATAACCTCTGACTAGTGAGTTTTTTGCCTGACGCGGATATTGTTTTAAACTCCGGGCGTCGTAACCACTATTAACGTCACGACGTAAACGAACGTCTAGCAGCGACGTGATGTCATTGTACGCTCCACCTTAGAATATTGTTTACCTTGTTACGCGCCATGCAAAAGACGCCCCAGATTTTACAAGCAGTGGGAAACACAGCAGAGCTCTAGTTAAGGGGCGTTTTGCATGTTCTAAGATCCTTATTTAGTTTTAACTTATCTATTTTACATCGTTTGCGAAACAAGCTTTCAGCTTTTGTTAATCACGCTCGATGTCTGCTTCCTAGCGACTTTTACTAGTACTCGCGCCGTTTTGTGTGGAAACATTCCAGTCAGAACCCGCTCATCACGGGACTCGAACCAGGGACCTTTGGTACGAGAGGCCGACGCTCTACCTTTGCACCACTGTCTTCCATGTTGACCCCTTTGCTCCTTATTTGACCCTATAACCCTATGTTGTGGGTACTCAAAAGATTTGTCTCAATGATACAATTCTTTTGAGTACCCATAACATTGGGTTTGGGCGGGAAAAGAAAAGATAGTGTGGGGAAAAGAGCTGTATACCCCTCCTTATCTGGACCTCTGGTCAAACAGTGAGGCTCAATGAGGCGCAGACGTACGTCGGTATCGTGTGAGCAGTGACACAACATTAACCCCCTTCCCCCCCCCCCCCCCCTTTCCCCCCATACATCAAATATGCAGCAGACGACTCCGCAAACATCTGCATCAAATATAGAACAATTCTATGAATGAAAGTACGACTATTGTTGCAAAAGGAGAAAAATATAATTAAAATATGCATGCAAGTTCTCCTTTCTAAAGTCGTCAGTTGCATATGCGCCAAAACGAATGAAGGGAAAAACTGATCCTGTTTTTTTTGTTATCTATATCTTTATACGTATCTTTATTTATACAAGTGGTTTTGATTAATGGTAATTAAGATCAAATCTACATATCTGGTTTGACGGAGGTTTTATTTTTGGTTAGGGGTGCATGAACGGGATGCGAAACCGTGTTCTGGCTTACTGACTCTCCGATTTGGCATCATTTAACCCTTTCCTACATGTATACGACCTTTCTGCAGCAGACGAAACAGAAAACATGCATTATAGATAAAAGTTGTGTTATCAAAAACAGTTGAAAACATTGTGTCATTATTGGCACGATGTTTTCAAAATTCGTCTGCTGCAGAGGCGTCTGAAAGCGTCTGAAAGCGTCTGAAAGCGTCTGAAAGCGTCTGAATGTTGGAAAGGGTTTACGTAACTATGGTGTACAACTACTTGGGGCTACACATCTAGTTGTTCCTGTCAGTGGATACGTGTAGGTCTATATAACATATAAAGTTTAAACTTATTTATTTTACATCGATTGCGAAACAAGCTTTCAGCTTATATTACTCACGCTCGATGTCTGCTTCCTGGAGACTTTTAAAACTCAATACTCGCGCCGTTAGTGTGGACAATGTCAGAATGGGTTAACAGTTAAGACTGCGGTGAGACTGCACGCGGCTATGATCAATATATATATTGGGGTTTTACGCCGCTTTCAACATTATTTCAGTTATATCACGGCGACAGTTCACTTATTCATGCTCCCTTGGTAAACAAACCAGTACTAGGCTAGCAAATGTGCCTTGCCCAAGGGCACTCCACCATGACCGTAGTGCCTTGACTGGGGATCGATTCCGGGACACCCGGTTTCGAAATCCCCGACGCTAACCACTCGACCACAGCGGATTCCTACGGCTATGATCAATACGATGGTCAGGCTTGATTGATTGATTGATTGATTGGAGTTTAACGCCGTTTCTAACAATTTATCAGTTATATCACGGCGGCCAGTTCACCTACTCATGCATTTCCTGGTTTTCTCACACCAGTACTCCACACAACAATCTTTCCAAGCAACTGGCTTTTTTTTCCACATAGACTTAGCCCATTGTGGTCAGGCATTCGCATCCAATTTAAACTGTATGGAACATATGCTGTCGATTCGCGTATGTGCACTTAAATCAGGACCAGGCCAATAGTGTCCGGTAATACAAATAAGCCAAAATACAAGTTTTATGCCGCTATCAACAATATTTCAATTATATCCCGGCGTTTCCTGGGTAAAACACCAGATCCATATGCTGTATTTGAACCAAACATAATGAGCGATTTCTCCCCTTGTCATAATGTGTTTTACTCTTTTCAATAATTTAACTTAACCTTGTTATTTCCCCCTAGATGTTTTCAAAGTCCTCTGCTAAAGATTTGTTGTATGTGGGAAAGGGCTAAGTATGTATTCAAGCCTAAGTAAGCAATGTCAACATACACACTGGATTATCGTGGCATCAAGGGTTAACCCTTTCCCTCATACGACAATTCTGCAGCAGACGACTTTGCACGAATTTTGTCAAAACATGAAAAAACTCTATAATTGAATGGATAACCTATGACTAAAAGTGGAAAACATTGTGTCGAAAGTAGAAATTGCACGTTTTGTGCAATTTCTTCTGTTTGGTCACTATGTTTTCAGAAAAGCTGTCTGCTGCAGAGGCTTCAGAAAGCGTCTATATGAGGGAAAGGGTTAATACTGAAACATTCTCGCAATCCTCAGCGCCATGGAGGGAAGTCACTACTACCATTACCAAGTCTTTGCAATGAACTGCTCCGGGATTAATCCTGGATCCCCCGCTCTCGAGGCCGACACTCTCCCTGCTACATCTCGGAGACGGTAAAACAAATAATGGCACAATTCACACATTGAACCATACAGAACGACAATATAGTCTATTTATCATAAAGGTATGCATGGTTACTACTGTTTAGTTCTGATTATCTGATTCCAATCTCAGTCGCAATTATATTCCCGTGAACCATTAATGTCAACGAGGGAAACCCAATTGCTATCATTTTGTAAAATAAACAGATATAATTCGACCTTGCTGCTTGGTCTCGAAGCGGAAACTATTTATTAACACTATACCACTGTGTGGATTCACTTCCTGGTTCGAGACAATATGTCTTGTATATTTATGGAAAAAATGATGGCCTTTGCTTTTTTGGGATAGGGGCTTTTCGCCCCTATCCATTCCTAGCATGCTTTTCGAAAAGTCGACTTATGCTTCACATAATTGTATAAATTCGCGAAAGTTGAGTTTTGATTGGTTTGGTTAAAATATTGTGGAAAATGGAGCTATTGCTGACAATGAGCAATTCCTCCTTTTCACACAATGCTTTCAAACCTGTTTCAAATAACTTATTTTCATAATTAAGATATTAAAATGTTTTACTACAGACATTCTTTTACTCTTTCCCCTTTTCAGACATATTTTGAATAACATGCAACAACGAATGATAACGAGCAATTTTGCCTTAGGGGGAAATATGGACAGTAATTATTGAAAATAGTTGAAACCTTAGTGGAAAAAGAGGAAATGGGTCATGATAAGCAATTGTTCATCTTGTCACGATTTATTCCAATGCCGTCTGCTGCATATGCGTCAAAAGGCGACTGTAAGCGGGAAAAGGTTGAACCGTTTCAAATCGAATATTGAAAGTATTTTTTGCAAACGGAGCAATTGCTGACAATGAGCAATTCCTCATTTTCTGACAATGCTTTGAAACACGAATCAAGTTTTTTTTTTATATAATCTAGATAACAAAAAAAAATTGCTTACAGTTATCTTATTTTAACCCTTTGCCCATTTTAGACACATTTTGACTCACCTTAACAGATGAATGATAATCAGCAAGTTTGTCTTTTTCTACAATGTTTTCATCACTATTCAAAGTCATACTTTTATTAATTCAGTTCAATATTTTAGCATTAGTTCAATGTTGTTTGCTGTAGATTTTGTCTATGTGGTCAAGGGTTAGGACGACTGTAAACTAACGTGTTATTACATAATTCGTCCTAAGAGAGAGCGTCCTACTGTGAATACATGCCATGAAAGAATTGTACTAACGGTCTCACAGCTACTGGGGAATTGTTGTTGAAACAGGGCGCATTTTGTGTTAAATATTCTCATATGTCACTGGAAAAGATATTTTCCCATCATTCCGTTTGTCTTTCTGTCAGTATGTCTAGTCTAGTCGACCCAACAAGGAAATATAAATTCAATCTACAAATTAGAGATTTGTTAATTTTAACATACACATGAGTTATCACCGCAAGGGCAATATTTATTTTATCAGTAAGTAAGGCGCTTCTAGCGATTTTGGGACTTAAATTATAATGTATTTGCATTTGCGTAAATTGGAGACTCAACGTCCATTAACATGTAATCTAGTCATAGATGTATCTGTTGACAAATAAACTAGAAATGTAGTCTAAATAGCTTTTTGTCAGTACGGTCCCGAATTTGCACAGATAAAAAACGGGAGAATCGGGTGAACCTGTTACGGCTAACATCAAATGATATTCACGCCAGAAAAAAATAATAAAACTGATTATAAAACCAATACATAGCCCGGAGCTTTAACACTTTCGTTTACGTTTTCGTTTTATCGGATGTTATCGCACGGACATGGTGGTGTAATGTGTCGTGTTTCTTGACAAGGGTACATGGTCCTTGAAACCTAATCAGTCCCCATAGCCCGCCACCAGGCTGTTGATTTTCAAGGAATTACGGGGGATTTTACAGGGGAAAACCCTTGAGTATTCGGACAATTTGCAAGGGATGATCTGATACTTTCTATGGTCTCGCCAGTACGTTTAAGTGTACACCCCGGCACAGTTCCGTGGTCAACCCCCCCCCCCCCCCCCCCTCCCGGAACACTTGGACACCCCGTAACATTTCTGTGGACACCCCCGGAACGCTTCGTTGGTTACTCCGGAATGGTGGAATTGTTCCGTGGACACCCCGAAGTATTCAGAGAATTTCCAGCGTTTCCGAAAATTAACATACAATTCCTTGTTTATTCCATGTTTTCCTTTTTTTTCCCGTACATTTTCTGTTAAGTGTCCCCGGAAAATCTACAGCCGGGCATTGTTAACATTTAGACTGGAAACAGTCCTTTAATCTACACCCGGGCATTGTTAACGTTTAGACTGGAAACGGTCCTTTAATCTACAGCCGGGCATTGTTAACATTTAGACTGGAAACGGTCCTTTAATCTACAGCCGGGCATTGTTAACATTTAGACTGGAAACAGTCCTTTAATCTACAGCCGGGCATTGTTTACATTTAGACTGGAAACAGTCCTTTAATCTACAGCCGGGCATTGTTAACATTTAGACTGGAAACAGTCCTTTAATCTACAGCCGGGCATTGTTAACATTTAGACTGGAAACAGTCCTTTAATCTACACCGGGCATTGTTAACATTTAGACTGGAAACAGTCCTATAATCTACAGCCGGGAATTGTTAACATTTAGACTGGAAACAGTCCTTTAATCTACACCGGGCATTGTTAACATTTAGACTGGAAACAGTCCTATAATCTACAGCCGGGAATTGTTAACATTTAGACTGGAAACAGTCCTTTAATCTACAGCCGGGCATTGTTAACATTTAGACTGGAAACAGTCGTTTAATCTGCAGCCGGGCATTGCTAACATTTAGACTGGAAACAGTCGTTTAATCTACAGCCGGGCATTGTTAACATTTAGACTGGAAACAGTCCTTTCATATACAACCGGGCATTGTTACCATTTAGACTGGAAACAGTCCTTTAATTTACAGCCGGGCATTGTTTACATTTAGACTGGATACAGTCCTTTAATATACAGCCGGGCATTGTTAACATTTAGACTGGAAACAGTCCTTTAATATACAGCCGGGAATTGTTAACATTTAGACTGGAAACAGTCCTTTAATATACAGCCGGGCATTGTTTACATTTAGACTGGAAACAGTCCTTTAATTTACAGCCGGGCATTGTTTACATTTAGACTGGAAACCCGGAATCGTTAACATTTAGACTGGAAACTGTCCTTTAATCTACAGCCGGGCATTGTTAACATTTAGACTGGAAACAGTCATTTAATCTACAGCCGGGAATTGTTAACATTTAGACTGGAAACAGTCATTTAATCTACAGCCGGGAATTGTTAACATTTAGACTGGAAACAGTCCTTTAATCTACAGCCGGGAATTGTTGACATTTAGACTGGAAACACTCCTTTAATCTACAGCCGGGAATTGTTAACATTTAGACTGGAAACAGTCCTTTAATCTACAGCCGGGCATTGTTAACATTTAGACTGGAAACAGTCCTTTAATCTTCAGCCGGGCATTGTTAACATTCAGGCTGGAAACAGTCCTTTAATCTACAGCCGGGCATTGTTTACATTTAGACTGGAAACAGTCCTTTAATTTACAGCCGGGCATTGTTTACATTTAGACTGGATACAGTCCTTTAATATACAGCAGGGCATTGTTAACATTTAGACTGGAAACAGTCCTTTAATATACAGCCGGGAATTGTTAACATTTAGACTGGAAACAGTCCTTTAATATACAGCCGGGCATTGTTTACATTTAGACTGGAAACAGTCCTTTAATTTACAGCCGGGCATTGTTTACATTTAGACTGGAAACAGTCCTTTAATATACAGCCGGGCATTGTTAACATTTAGACTGGAAACAGTCCTTTAATCTACAGCCGGGAATCGTTAACATTTAGACTGGAAACAGTCCTTTAATCTACAGCCGGGCATTGTTAACATTTAGACTGGAAACAGTCATTTAATCTACAGCCGGGAATTGTTAACATTTAGACTGGAAACAGTCATTTAATCTACAGCCGGGAATTGTTAACATTTAGACTGGAAACAGTCATTTAATCTACAGCCGGGAATTGTTAACATTTAGACTGGAAACAGTCATTTAATCTACAGCCGGGAATTGTTAACATTTAGACTGGAAACAGTCCTTTAATCTACAGCCGGGAATTGTTGACATTTAGACTGGAAACACTCCTTTAATCTACAGCCGGGAATTGTTAACATTTAGACTGGAAACAGTCCTTTAATATACAGCAGGGAATTGTTAACATTTAGACTGGAAACAGTCCTTTAATATACAGCCGGGCATTGTTTACATTTAGACTGGAAACAGTCCTTTAATTTACAGCCGGGCATTGTTTACATTTAGACTGGAAACCCGGAATCGTTAACATTTAGACTGGAAACTGTCCTTTAATCTACAGCCGGGCATTGTTAACATTTAGACTGGAAACAGTCATTTAATCTACAGCCGGGAATTGTTAACATTTAGACTGGAAACAGTCATTTAATCTACAGCCGGGAATTGTTAACATTTAGACTGGAAACAGTCCTTTAATCTACAGCCGGGAATTGTTGACATTTAGACTGGAAACACTCCTTTAATCTACAGCCGGGAATTGTTAACATTTAGACTGGAAACAGTCCTTTAATCTACAGCCGGGCATTGTTAACATTTAGACTGGAAACACTCCTTTAATCTACAGCCGGGAATTGTTAACATTTAGACTGGAAACAGTCCTTTAATCTACAGCCGGGCATTGTTAACATTTAGACTGGAAACAGTCATTTAATCTACAGCCGGGAATTGTTAACATTTAGACTGGAAACAGTCATTTAATCTACAGCCGGGAATTGTTAACATTTAGACTGGAAACAGTCCTTTAATCTACAGCCGGGAATTGTTGACATTTAGACTGGAAACAGTCCTTTAATCTACAGCCGGGAATTGTTAACATTTAGACTGGAAACAGTCCTTTAATATACAGCAGGGAATTGTTAACATTTAGACTGGAAACAGTCCTTTAATATACAGCCGGGCATTGTTTACATTTAGACTGGAAACAGTCCTTTAATTTACAGCCGGGCATTGTTTACATTTAGACTGGAAACAGTCCTTTAATCTACAGCCGGGCATTGTTAACATTAAGACTGGAAACAGTCCTTTAATCTACAACCGGGAATCGTTAACATTTAGACTGGAAACAGTCCTTTAATCTACAGCCGGGCATTGTTAACATTTAGACTGGAAACAGTCATTTAATCTACAGCCGGGAATTGTTAACATTTAGACTGGAAACAGTCCTTTAATCTACAGCCGGGAATTGTTGACATTTAGACTGGAAACACTCCTTTAATCTACAGCCGGGAATTGTTAACATTTAGACTGGAAACAGTCCTTTAATGTACAGCCGGGCATTGTTAAAATTCAGGCTGGAAACAGTCCTTTAATCTACAGCCGGGCATTGTTTACATTTAGACTGGAAACAGTCGTTTAATCTACAGCCGGGCATTGTTAACATTTAGACTGGAAACAGTCCTTTAATCTACAGCCGGGCATTGTTAACATTTAGACTGGAAACAGTCCTTTAATCTACAGCCGGGCATTGTTTACATTTAGACTGGAAACACTCCTTTAATCTACAGCCGGGCATTGTTAACATTCAGGCTGGAAACAGTCCTTTAATCTACAGCCGGGCATTGTTTACATTTAGACTGGAAACAGTCCTTTAATCTACAGCCGGGCATTGTTTACATTTAGACTGGAAACAGTCCTTTAATCTACAGCCGGGCATTGTTTACATTTAGACTGGAAACAGTCCTTTAATCTACAGCCGGGCATTGTTTACATTTAGACTGGAAACAGTCTTTTAATTTTCAAATGAGCCCGTGTATCAGATAATGTACAACTAAAGCATATCGGAACAGTATAGGTCCACCTGCTTAGACGTATCAGGTTCTACGTAAGTTGGTAGAATCGTCTAACAAGTTGAGTAATATGTAAACAGTGTAGATCTTAATTTGGTTGTTCGCAGTCACAAGCTGATCGGGATTTATACGGTTCACAAAAAGCAAACTTGCACCTTTTCTCGTGCACATCCTCAAATATCTTAGAGGTACATGCATTAACCCTTTCCCACATATAGCCGCGTTCCGACGCCTCTGCAGCAGACGACTTTTGAAATAATTGTGTTAAAAGGAGAAATTGCTCATGATGAGCAATTTCTCCTTTAGCAACAGTGTTTTCAACTCTTTTCATTAATTACACCTTCATTTCTAGAGATTATCAATATTTGTGTCGAAGTGTTTTCAAAGTCGTCTGCTGCAGATTTATTGCATGTGGGAAAGCGCTAATATGAGATAAGACATCAACAATCGGGACATCTTTAACCCTTTCCCTTATATAGACGCTTTCTGACGTCTCTGCAGCAGACGGCTTTTTGAAAACATAGTGACAAAAGAAGAAATTGCACAGAACATGCAATTTCTCCTTTTGTCACAATGTTTTCCACTTTTTTGTCATAGGTTATCCATTCAATTATGGAGATTTTCTATTTTTTTGACAAAGTACTATACTTCTAGAGAAATAGAAATACAAGTAAACTGAAAACTGCTATCGTAAAAAAATAATACAATTGTATACTGATCCCAGTCAACAAATCAGGCCCCATTTTACGCGCCATTTTATTTTACTACTCATGAAAATACAGCGAGGTAATTCCTGCTTCATTTGACTCCGATTGAGTGAAATTCATGCGGACGGAGCCGTCAGAAAGCGTCTGTATGTGGGAAAGGGTTAAGTGGGATTTGTACGATTTGTGAATATAATGTGTGCAGATTACTATGAACATCAATATTTTGACAAGTGTATTTGTTTGTATGGCGTTTAGTGCCCTTTTCAACAACATTTCAGTCGTATCACGACGTTTTCTTTGTATAATACCAGTATTACGTAAATGAATTAGGATAGAACATAAATCAACCTATCAATGCTTTATTGACTTTTCCGCGTTTGAACTCGATGAAGCTAATTAAAACGCTTGACTGCAGCCCGTTTTGGAGGTGATAATTGCATTTCCTATTCCCTTTTAATTTTATCCAAATTAACCTTGACCCTGATACGGACAACATTTGACGCTTTAGCAGCAGACGACATTTCGAAAACATTGTGGGCTGCTGTTGATGAGGATGTTGTCCTCTTTTTTAAAACACATGGTTTTCAACTTACGTTTTATCAGTTGTTTGCGGGGGCGTTTGCGTGCAGACTGGTCCGGCCGACACATTCCGCCTTATGGGGATATATGTATAGAGTAGTGATTCATGAAACAAAAAATCCACAGAAGGCGAAAAGTGTCTATCCGGGTAGGCCTGTGTGGCATGCTTAGGCTGATCCGGGTCGATACTTTACGCAGAGTCCACAACGTTGATTTTCCCTACGCCCCTGGTTTGTAAGGCATATGACTATTATCCCTTTCCCGCATATAGATGCTTACTGAAGCCTCTGCAGCAGACGACTTTTGAAAAAACAATAATGAGCTTTTTCTGCAATTGCCATAATCGTTTAAACTCTATCCAATCATTTCCTACTTTCATTTGTAGAGACGTTTCCTATTTTTGCCTACATGCTATCAGAGTCGTGTGCTGCAGATTTGTTGTATGTGAGAAAAGGTTAAAATACATCAGCTAAACGGGTAACCCTTTCACACATACAGACGCCTTTTGACGCGGCATCTCTACAGCAGACGTGTTTTGAAAACCATTTCACCTTTAGAGATAAGTCCACGAACAAAACTGATCACTTACTATTTCGGACGTAAATTCCCACATACAAAAAATCTGCAGCAGACGACTATGTACAACAAAGTGAAAAATCTCCATAAATGAGAGTTGAAAACATTGTGGCAATTGGTGAAATTGCCACACAGATTTCAAACGTCGCCTGCTGCAGAGGCGTCAAATTGTATCTACAAGTGAGAAGGAAGAATTATATTGCTATTAAATACCGAAAACAGTTAACCCTTTCCCTCATACAACAATTCTGCAGCAGACGACTTTGAACGTATTTTGTCAAAACATAGAAAATCTCTATAATTGAATGGATAGCCTATGACTATGACTGCAGAGGCGTCAGAAAGCGTATATATGAGGGAAAGGGATAAGAGTAGCGTACGCTGTTTGAAGGTAAAAGCAACGACCGATTGCAAAAGAATCTGTTTGGTCAAACAAAATATTTACAAAATTATAGAAAACAATTATAAACGTGACTACAAAATACAATACCATGTTGAATACTAGCCATATAAACATACGTTTAACCCTTTCCCTTATACTACAATTATGCAGCAGACGACTTTGAACATGTTTTGTCAAAAAATAGAACATCTCTATAATTGAATAGGATAACCTATGACTAAAAGTGGAAAACATTGTGTCAAAGGGAGAAATTGCACGTTTTGTGCAATTTCTTCTTTTGTCACTATGTTTTCAAAAAGCCGTCTGCTGCAGATTTCGTCACAGTTGGAAAGGGTTTAAAAACGTTTTGCACAAGTGAACGCTGAAGCCTTAACCCTTTCCCACATACAGACACTTTCTAACGCCTCTGCAGCAGACGGCTTTTTGAAAACATAGTGACAAAAGAAGAAATTGCTCAAAACGAGCAATTTCTCCTTTTGTCACAATGTTTTCCACTTTTAGTCATGGGTTATCCATTCAATTATAGAGATTTTCCATGTTTAATAATTTCTTCTTTTGTCACTATGTTTTCAAAAATCCGTCTGCTGTAGAGGCGTCAGAAAGCGTCTGTATGAGGGAAATGGTTAAGGATATAAATGGTTATGATTCAAATAGCAGGAATTTATTTTCAGACCATTCCTAATAATAATACATCTAGAAATTCGAATTTGAAATTTACTATTTTCAGCTGACTTTAGGCGAACAAATGTGTACAATGTTACAAAAGAAAGTTTAAATTACATAATGCTTTTATCTATTAATTTGGGACGTGTTTTCACTTTGCAACTGTCGAGATTGTTGTTGGATGTTTTCAACACACAAGAACCTAAAATAGGGTCAAGTCTTTCTAATCTTAGCAGACGATTTTTAAAAAAATATATAATTGCAAAAGGAGAAATAACTCATAGTGAGGAATTCCTTCTATTGTCAATATCATTTCCATTTTTATTCAATAATCTGTAGATATTTTTTAGATTTTAAACAGAAATTGTTTCAACGTCGTCTGTTGCGGATATATTGCATGAGGAAAATGGTTAAACAATTATTTTTGATAGACCCATTTGTATAGTGTTGTAGTCCTAAAGAGGTCAAAAGTGAACAATAAAATAAATTACACGACTAATTAGATTTTACCCTTTAACCCTTTTCCATAGGTTTTCGACGCCACTGCAGCAAATGACTCTCGAAAACATTGTGGCAAAAGGAGAATGTGCTCAATGTTTTCAACCTTTTTTCAATATTAAGGCTTCCCTTTTAGAAGTTGTCCGTAATTTTTTGTAAATGTTTTCAAAGTCGTCTGCTGCAGATTTCGTAATTGTTGCACTTAGTGAACGCTGAAGCCTTAACCCTTTCCCACATACAGTTACTTTCTGACGACTCTGCAGCAGACGGCTTTTTGAAAACATTGTGACAAAAGAAGAAATTGCTCAAACGAGTATTTTGCCACAATATTTTCCACTTTTAGTCATAGGTTATTCAATTATAGAGATTTTCCATATTTTGACAAAATATGTTCAAAGTCGTCTGCTGCAGAATTGTCGTATGTGGGAAAGGGTTAATGCATTCAACTAATAAATAAGGAGCTAAATTTATTTCAATCGTGTTTGGTTTCCCGTATAGAAATTGTCCGTAAGTGTGTGTAACAGTTGGAAAGGGTTTAAAAACGTTTTGCACAAGTGAACGCTGAAGCCTTAACCCTTTCCCACATACAGACACTTTCTAACGCCTCTGCAGCAGACGTTTTGAAAACATAGTGACAAAAGAAGAAATTGCTCAAAACGAGCAATTTCTCCTTTTGTCACAATGTTTTCCACTTTTAGACATGGGTTATCCATTCAATTATAGAGATTTTCCATGTTTAATAATTTCTTCTTTTGTCACTATGTTTTCAAAAATCCGTCTGCTGCAGAGGCGTCAGGAAGCGTCTATATGAGGGAAAGGGTTAACCCGTTCACCCATACAATACATCTGCAGCAGAGGACTTTGAAAATATTTAGTCAAATATATATTTCTGAGTATATTTGTTTAGAACAAATACACAACCTTATTATTTGAGTGCGGATAATGCCTATTCAAGTTTAGTTAATACAAGTCTACTTTTTTCCCGTGCAATGGATCAGTTCAATGAGTTTTTCTTTTTTACGAAATTTTGTAGAAACTCCTAGATTTTTGGAAGGTGATTATTATGTAATAATAATCTTCTTCCTATGGGATTGCACACCTTAATGGAATATGCCCTATAACACACATCCTCTCTATAAACTATATGATCTCTTCATACAAACGCTAGTCAATATAGTTCGCAAAAAATCAATGTAAATTCATACTTAAGTGTTTTCATGTACAATCAGTTTGATGTAGAAACTGGTTTGGACAATTAAATTTTCAAACAATTCATGTTTTTGTGGCTTTGAAAATTAAAATTGATTTTGATTTTCCAAATACACATCTTTCTGTGGTCAACATTGTTACCTGTATATTCTTACGCGCCACGCTTTTGTGAACAACACCGATACACCGGATCAGATATACATTACACGAACTAGGTCAATTCGAGGACATACCGTGTCGTAAGGTAGTTTCCCCAAAATATGCTAATCTATCCTTATTTACGACTTTCAGTTTTGTTCTTTATATTTCCTCTAGCATATTCATTTATAGGTTTTTACATCAGTTATATATATATTATATGTATATATATATATTTACTAATTGAAACGTTGTGGGAAAAAAGGAAAAAAATCCCTCTCAGATATTTTCAAAATCGTCTGCTGCATTTGGAGTCCTGGGATAAATTTCTTATGTTTTGTTACAATGTTGTCAATAGTTGTGTGCTAGGGAGAAATGTTAGTTATCTGGTAATTCACGAATGGTGTGTTCTCCCGAACGACTACTCGACTAAATATGTATAAGGGGATTAGGGGGGCATTCTAAATGGTAAATTACAGAATGATTATATAAAAAGGATTGATTGATTAGGCTTTAACGCCGTTTTCAACAATGGTTCAGTCATATCACGGCGGCCGGTTCACCTATTCATGTGTTGTCTGGCTTTCTCACACAAGTAATCCACACAACATTCTTTCCAAGCAACTGGCTTCTTTTCCAAATAGACTGTTAGCCCATTGGTGAAAGATGAATGACGCTTGTCACAATGACAGAAAGAATGATGGCCGAGCTTCGATTCGAACTTACAAAAATGCTTGATTGACAGCCCGCGTCGCTACCGACTGATTTACCGGAGGAAAGTTGAAAGATGTGGAAATCACTTTTCCTGAATTGGTATGGTAAAATCGAACTCATGCATACTGGATAAGCACCCAAACATGTTGCCTCTTTAGATATTGTAGCTCTTGAAACAAAATGTTGTGGGAAAAGAAGCCTTTGGTTTTAATATGCATTGGGTGGTTTTTTTTAACAATTCGTTTCATTCAATCAGATTTTATCCGAATATCTAATTGTTTTAAATTGTAAAATATTTGGAAGTGTTTGAATCCACGCTTGACGCGTAATACACATCAAATAAAATTATTTCTATAAAAATCTGATCATCGTGAGTTGTCATGATATTATTTAGATTTTACAACACTTTCTTAATGTTTTTGTTATGTGAGAATTGATTTAAATTGAGGGCACACCTATACTTAATTAAGCTTTCATGCAAGGAGAAAACATTACGTTCTACGTTGTATCCTCATTCAGACACAGTTTATCGAACATTGTTGCAAATGTAAAATTAATTCATGTTTTCATATTTTCACTTGTATACGTTCATTCATAGCATTCGTTCACTTGTGAAAAGCAAATTTGAAAGACAGTGGCTGTCATAGATTTGTTTTATGACGAGCAAGTTCTCCTATTGTTACAATGTTTTTATATATTTATGTTCTCACTTTTGTAATGTTTAATATTAAATGTACTTGCTCTTCAAATTTGGAAGAAATAAAGAATATCTATCTATATATCTTTGTCCTTATACAGACGCATAGAAAGATAGTATTAGCTATTGACGGATATGACTGAATATTATTCTTTCCTGACTTTTCTGTCTAAATATTAAAAAAATGCTTTCTATATTTTTTACAAATATTTCTCTCTATATTTTTTACCAAAAATATATTTTGTTTCAATGCAATTTCTAAATGAATTGTATGTATGCAATACTCCTCACTTTTTGAAGTTTTATTCTTTCTTTCTTATTGTATTCTACTGATGAAGGCGTTCTTCCATTTGTTTGATTTATTCTTTTTATACAATTTTACCTATTCCGAAACTGCAGCAAAATAAAGAAGTTTTAAAGACTTAAATTCTTTCATTCATTTATTTTCCAACATATTTGCTCTCGTTTGTTCCTATCCATATATCCTAGCCATGATCTGTTCATACCTTGCATACAATGCATTATCCCATCTGCACCTGGCTGATATCACTCTAAAATCACCTTCCAGCAGTACTTTCAGTACTTTGATTTAATATGAGCTTGAGCTCAGGGATGCTTAATTCGTTGAGGCTTTTCTAAGAACTGTCCTGATTATCCTGTACTCCGCGGTAATCGACTTCTGCCTGTTTAAGTTCATCCTGAATTTTCTGTTTTTTTTTTGTTTTTATTTATTTCCGCAACGAGCCGTAGTAGTTTGCACCTGATGGTATACTTGTACTCGTATTCACAGTTGTTTTGGTAAATATCACCTTTAAGACAACATCCGGATTAATGTCAATTATCGAGTTATATACATAACGTTGATTAGCGCCAATCAACGTCCCTTGGATGAAATTAGTTATACGAATTAAACCAATTTTAAACATATCAAATTGAACAGTTTGCCAAAAAAACTTTGATAGAATTCTTAAATTGAACAGTTTGACAAACAAACTTTGATAGAATTCTTACATTTACAATGAGTTATGACAAATTATTAAACGTTTAAAATTTCATTCATAAATTTGGACAAGTCATACAATATGCATGGATATCGATCACCTTATGGTTTTATTTAACAATTGAATAGTTATAAAAATCATCCATTTTATTTTAGATAGGATAATATTAACAAATGTTGACATTTATCCGTTCTGATACAATCGCATGTTTTCCCTAGAATACGTAACTGGGGCTAATATCCGTCCGCTTGTGTCCATATGTACATTTTATTGCATCGAATTTAGGTAAAAGGTATTAAATGCTGATATATATGTAAGATAACGCAATATACACAGTCTGCACAGCTGCATGGGGTAATAAATAGATATATGCCCCATCATAAATCGTCCGGCAATGGTCGGTAATCATCGGAAGCTTTCGCTAGCAATCACGGAAACGTAAATGTTACCCTAAAACGTTAGTAGTACTTGTAGAAAATGTTAAAAAGGACCAAAATTTCATTACTTTATTTTAATAAAATATATGTCAAATAAAAGGTAAATGAATTTACTACATTATGCCGTAAGTGCCCTGTTAATTTTTTATTTCTAAAAAAAGATATTCACTGAAGAACGTGTAAAAATTAGCGGAAAAATACCGTTTTCTTAACGGTTTATATGTAATAAAGAGGGAAATTAGGGTGACTGTATTCAAAGTTAAAAAGGACCAAAATATTATTAATATAAAAAAAATAAAAATAAATATTTATATTCAGGAGATATTTGTCATGAAAACTTGATAAGTGCCTTTTTAAATTTTTGCAAAATAAAATTATTATTGAGTAAAAACTAAAAAGTTGCTCAATAATCCCATGTAATTTAAGTTATCGATTTTTATAGTCGCTGATGTGTGTCTAGTCCAAGAGTAAGTGAGCGAACCCGGGACGCCCGATTGTTTTTAAAATACCTCATGCTCACCAATCGTCCTGTGCATGAAAACAAATCTCACCAGAGTCAATCGTGTTACATTAGATTTTACTTTTCATAACAACGTTTCCAACTATCCTTTAATTGCACAAATTACAAGACAAAAATAAAAAAAACTTAAATTTCTTGTAACCCTTTCCCACATACAGACGCTTTCTGACACCTCTGCAGCGGACGACTGGTTTAAACATTGTGCCACAATGTTTTCAATTCTATTTAATAATTATACATTTATTTCAAGAGAATTTACATATATTTACCTAAATTAGTTCAAAGTCGACTGCTGCAGATTTGTTGTATGTTGGAAAGGGTCGATTCAGTCTATCTAGTCTATCATCATTCCATTGTTTGTTCAATTGCACATTGGACATATGTTTATATACTGAATATGTGAGCCATCGAACCCGGGACACCCGGTTTTGAAATCCCCCAACGCTAACCACTCGACCACAGCGGATTCCTCCATATACTAGAATACACTTCATATTATCTTTAATCAAAAGTACCCACCGCCTATTGTATTTTGTTATTGTATGTATTTACCATGTTGTTACTTTGTAACCTGGCTGGGAAATAAAGTATATGTCTCTCTGTCTGTCTGTAGAAAGTTTCCTTTGTTTTGACTAAGTGATGCAAAAGTCGTTTGCTGCTGAATGTTTGCATGTGGGAAAAGATCAACCATTCCCCATATATAGACGCTTTCTAACGCCTCTGCAACAGCAGACGATTTTTGAAAACATAGTGACAAAAGGAGAAATTGCTCAAAACGAGCAATTTCTCCTTTAGTCACAATGTTTTCAATTTCTTTTAATAATTAAACCTTCATTTGTAGGGATTGTCAATGATTTTGCCGAGATGTTTTCAACGTCGTCTGCTGCAGATTCTTTTCCATGATGGAAAAAGTTAATGCGTATAACGCGACGGGTTTTTAAAAGGAAATTCAGCAAACTATACGCTTCTACGATTCTCACGCTGAGGGTTTTGTTTACCTCATCACCGTTTACAACGTTTCCAAATAATCTCAAGTGATTCAAGCTTCTTAAGTATAAGTATTATAATTTATCTTTGTGATTTTGGGAGAGTCGTAACGTGACATGTTGTGAGGCCATGGTAATCCAGTCTGACCTTTAACGAGAGCGATTACCGGAAGTTAGCCACGTTCTCCCACTCTCGGGCATATGTTGATGCATTTGCAGCAGCCGACTACTGAAAACAGTGTGGCAAAATAAGAAATCGTTCATGATAAAAAAATTGTCCGTTTGCTACATATTTTTCAATGATATAACTTCCAAACATGGTAATTTTCCAGGGGCGTAGCTCCCTTCAGGCACGTGCATTACGCATTATTTTTTCTAAAAATACCCCAAAATGCAGCTGCGGCGATACACATCTTCGTAATGTATCGACTAGATCAGCCTGCGCAGACTGATCCGGCCGACACATTCCGTCTAAGGGGGGGATAGATAGAGTAGTGATTCCTGAAATAGAAACTCCACGGGAAGCGAAAAGTGTCTATCCGGGTAGGCCTGTGTGGCATGCTTAGGCTGATCCGGGTCGATACTTTACGCAGAGTCCACAATGTTGATTTTCTCACGAGACGGTCTACACATTGATTATTGCCAAGCTACGCCCCTGTTTTCACTGTGCATTGTATACAGGGTCAATAATTATGATAGCTTGTTGCTGTTATAGTAAAGGTCTAACAGCAACAGTGTTAGTATGACTTCAAAATAAATTATTCCAGTAATTCGTTAAAAATAATTATACAAACATTTTATCGAAACAAAAAGGTTTTTTCTTCAGCAGCATTCTGTTTGGTTCCCAGAAATTCAATTTTAGGACATATGCGAGAGTATACACATATCAAACTACCCGTGTGCATACTGGTAATTCATCAGTTTGAGAACCCGCTTTCTTGATGAAACTTCTGAGAACATAATTAATCAGGATTAGATACAATGGCTACACAAGCAGATCTTTTATTTGAACTTGGCAGAAATACCCTCAAGGGCAACAAACAAACCATCAAATAACCCTTTATCACATACCTCATTTATTCAGGAGACGACTTTGAACATATAAAGGCAAAATATGGATACTTTTTATAAAGGGAGGTATACTTATTATATTTTTTTTTTTTTTTTTTTTTATATATGTATTCTTCCTCCTTATGGGCGATTGATTAACATCAAGATATATACAGAATCAAAGTACTGAAAGTACTGCTGGAAGGTGATTTTAGAGTGATGTCAGCCAGGTGCAGATGGGATAATGAATTGTATGCAAGGTATGAACAGATCATGGCTAGGATATATGGATAGGAACAAACGAGAGCAAATATGTTGGAAAGTAAATGAATGAAAGAATTTAAGTCTTTAAAACTTCTTTATTTTGCTGCAGTTTCGGAATAGGTAAAATTGTATAAAAAGAATAAATCAAACAAACATAATAAAAAACACGAACACTTGTTGTTTAGTTTATACGGTTATACTATATAATTTCGGAAAAACGCCTTCATCAGTAGAATACAATAATAAAGAAAGAATAAAAACTTCAAAATTGTTGACAGCTGGACATTATATTATATTCACAATAGTTAGCAAACACTGTCAAGAAGGGAGGAGTATTGCATACATACAATTCATTTAGAAATTGCATTGAAACAAAATATATTTTTGGTAAAAAATATAGAGAGAAATATTTGTAAACAAGAGGGCCATGATGGCCCTGGAATCGCTCACCTGTTTTTTTTTCACTTTAGCTATATAAGCCCCGCCCCCTAGCAGCCATAGTTTCCGACCAATCAACTTGGCTTGAAGGAATATGATAGAGGGTCACCCTAGGAACATTTCTACAAAATTATTTGAAAATCGGCCTGACACTTTCGGAGAAGAAGATTTTTTAAGTTTTCACTATAGCCATATAAGGCAAAATAACCCCGCCCCCCCTGGCGGCCATGTTTTTTTACCAATCAACATGGCTTGAAGGAATCTGATAGAGGGTCATCCAAGGAACATTTCTACAAAATTATTCAAAAATCAGCCTGACACTTTCGTCGGAGAAGATTTTTTAAGTTTTCACTTTGGCCATATAAGGCAAAAAAGCCCCGCCCCCTGGCTGCCATGTTTTTCGACCAATCAACATGGCTTGAAGGAATCTGATAGAGGGTCACCCAAGGAACATTTCTAGAAAATTATTTGAAAATCGGCCCGACACTTATGGAGAAGAAGATTTTTTAAGTTTTCACTATAGCCATAAAAGGCAAAATAGCCCCGCCCCCTGGCGGCCATGCTTTTTGACCAATCAACATGGTTTGAAGGAATCTGATAGAGGATCACCCAAGGAACATTTCTACAGAATTATTTGAAAATCGGCCTGACACTTTTGGAGGAGAAGATTTTTTAAGTTTGCACTATAGCCTAATAAGGCAAAATAGCCGCCCCCCCCCCTGGCGGCCATGTTTTTCGACCAATCAACATGGCTTGAAGGAATCTGATAGATGGTCACCCAAGGAACATTTCTACAAAATTATTTGAAAATCGGCCTGACACTTTTGGAGGAGAATATTTTTTAAGTTTGCACTATAGCCATATTGGCAAAATAGCCAATTTTTAAGGAATTCTGGTGAGGACATTGCGAGGATGCTTTCTGTGAAGTTTCATCCCAGTTGACCCACCGGTTACAGAGGAGAAAATGTTGACGGACGACGGACGACGGACGACTGACAACGGACGCCGGACATAGGGCGATCACAATAACTCACCCTGAGCACTTCGTGCACAGGTGAGCTAAAAATATAGAAAGCATTTTTTCATATTTAGACAGAACTGTACAGGAAAGAATAACATTCAGTCATATCCGTTAATAGCTAATGCTATCTTTCTATGAGTCTGTATAAGGACAAAGAGATATAGATAGATATTCTTTATTTCTTCCAAATTTGAAGAGCAAGTACATTTCATATTAAACATTACAAAAGTGAGAACATAAATATATAGTTAAAACATTGTAACAATAGGAGAACTCGCTCGTCATAAAACAATCTATGATAGCAACTGTCTTTCAAATTTGCTTTTCTCAAGTGAACAAATGCTATGAATGAACGTAAACAAGTGCTATGAATGAACGTAAACAAGTGCTATGAATGAAAATATGAAAACATTAATTAATTTTACATTTGCAACACTGTTCGATAAACTGTATCTGAATGAGGGGATACAACGTAGAACGTAATGTTTTCTCCTTGCACGAAAGCTTAATTAAGTATAGGTGTGCCCTCAATTTAAATCAATTCTCACATAACAAGAACATTAAGAAAGTGTTGTAAAATCTAAATGATATCATGACATCTCACGATGATCAGATTTTTATAGAAATAATTTTATTTGATGTGTATTACGCGTCAAGCGTGGATTCAAACACTTCCAAATATTTTACAATTTAAAACAATTAGATATTCGGATCAAATCTGATTGATTGAAACGAATTGTTAAAAAAAACAAAACACCCAATGCATATTAAAACCAAAGGCTTCTTTTCCCACAACATTTTGTTTCAAGAGGTACAATATCTAAGGAGGCAACATGTTAGGATACTTATCCAGTATGCATGAGTTCGATTTTACCATACCAATTCAGAAAAAGTGATTTCCACATCTTTCAACTTTCCCCCGGTAAATCAGTCGGTAGCGACGCGGGCTGTCAATCCAGCAGTTGTAAGTTCGAATCGAAGCTGGGCCATCATTCTTTCTGTCATTGTGACAAGCGTCATTCATCTTTCACCAATGGGCTAACAGTGTATTTGGAAAAGAAGCGAGTAGCTTGGAAAGAATGTTGTGTGGATTACTTGTGTGAGAAAGACAGACAACACATGAATAGGTGAACTGGCCGCCGTGATATGACTGAACCATTGTTGAAAACGGCGTTAAAGCCTAATCAATCAATCCTTTTTATATAATCATTCTGTAATTTACCATTTAGAATGCCCCCTTAATCCCCATATACATATTTAGTCGAGTAGTCGTTCGGGAGAACACACCATTCGTGAATTACCAGATAATTAACACTTCTCCCTAGCACACAACTATTGACAACATTGTGACAAAACATAAGAAATTTATCCCAGGACTCCAAATGCAGCAGACGATTTTGAAAATATCTGAGAGGGATTTTTTCCTTTTTTCCCACAACGTCTCAATTAGTAAATATATATATACATATAATATATATATAACTGATGTAAAAACCTATAAATGAATATACTAGAGGAAATATAAAGAATATAACTGAAAGTCGTAATTAAGGATAGATTAGCATATTTTGGGGAAACTACCTTACGACACGGTATGTCCTCGAATTGACCTAGTTCGTGTAATGTATATCAGATCCGGTGTATCGGTGTTGTTAACAAAAGCGTGGCGCGTAAGAATATACAGGTAACAATGTTTACCACAGAAAGATGTGTATTTGGAAAATCAAAATCAATTTTAATTTTCAAAGCCACAAAAACATGAATTATTTGAAAATTTAATTGTCCAAACTAGTTTCTACATCAAACCGATTGTACATGAAAACACTTAAAGTATTTTTGCGAACTATATTGACTAGCGTATGTATGAAGAGATCATATAGTTTATAGAGAGGATGTGTGTTATAGGGCATATTCCATTAAGGTCAGTGTTCAATCCCATAGGAAGACGATTATTACATAATAATCACCTTCCAAAAATACAATTATATAGTAGTGACATTACGAGAGCGATGTTTAGTTGAAGCACTGGTTGTGATGTGTTGATAGTACAGTATCAACCTTACCTGTTTTATTAGTCGCCGGGCAGAAGCCCGCGACTTCTATTTTTAATAGGTTTTCTGAAATCACATGGGAGGGGGGATTATTATTAGAAAGAAACACATTTAGATGTCTTGAACATATTACAATTGTGTTTGTTTAAAAACACTAAGTAATGACACATCTAAAATGAAATAAATATTCCGATGTTTTAGGTATTTTCAGTTTCTTTATTTTGACTCGCATTTATGTTTTTTTGTTTTATTTACGAAGACAAAACAGTCCCTATTAGCTAGACTGGTATACTTTATTTTACACTACTACATGTAATCAAAAGTCGATAACTACAAACCTTTACGTCGCAGTCTAATTTGTTTACTTACGCGCACCTGCGTGACTCGCGAATACCAACTGCGTAGATCAATCTCCTTTGCAGAGAGCCGCTCTTTACACTCACTTACAAATAGTTAATTATAGGTGATTTAAAATGTTTATTTGGTTCGAAACAAATGAAGAAAAGAACAAACCGAGATAAAAACTGGTTTTAATGGAAACATGACTTTGAACGAACACTCTCTGCCTATAAAGAGAGTTTCAAGAACGACGTACACCTCTGCGAATAAGAAAGAATCGGGTCTTTCGTACACAATTATTTCGTCCTTGACAAATTTAAACGTGTCATTTAATTCCCTAAAGGCACATTGCTTCCGATCTGCATATTGTTATGCATCATTGAAACAAAGGCGCTCATCATAATATAATTTTAAAACATGAGTAGTTTGTTGTTTTCATTATAAATCAAAGTACTGAAAGTACTGGTAACGAATTATTTTGAACATGTATTGTAAAATCTAATTTATGAATGCAATTGATCATGCTATTGCACAATTTAGTCTATTTTATTATTATTAATATTTTTGTCCAGAGATTCTTTTTAGCAGTTGACAGTTTTAGTAAATGTAGCATTTCAACGGCGATGCGAGCGTTTAACATGCACACTAACTCTTTCATTGAGCTCTGCGTAAAGTCTGTCAAAACACCCATGGCATATTTGTGAGATTTACATTGTTCTATACAGCGTTAGTTCGACTTGTTTTCGTCACCAGGGGCGGATCCAGGATTTCGGCTTATATTATAACTATGTTTTCGAACTCGCGTCCATAAGTAGTCATGATTAGAAGTCCTACACGCTCTCCATTACACCATGGTACTTTGATACAACGTTTAAGCGTTACTTTCGTATATATATTAAGCTAACTGAATGCGCACATATGTAAACCATGATCTATAATTAGAAAGCCCCTTTGATCATCGTTATCATGTTGGAAAAAGGAGAAACAACGGCGATGCGAGCGTTTAAAATGCACACTGACTATTTCACTGAGCTCTGCGTAGTGGCATATTTGTGAGATTAACATTGTTCTATACAGCGTGGGGTCGACTTCCTCACAACAAGTGAATCTAGTGAATGGGCATACGACTAAAATTCATACTCGTGCCGTGCCTTATACGTACCTGCCGACAAATGAAATATATATATGCGCGTACTGTTAATTTGATATTTTCTAGAAAATTGATTATCTATGATGATTCGATAGTATGAATATGACTTCGCTGTATTGAAAAAACACGTAGAAGTCATTTTAATATCGAAAAAATACTAGGACTATTTAGGTGCAGCGAATGTGTATTCTAAGCGGAAGTGTAGTTTAACCGTGACTTCCGCAAACCAACACGATCGCGTTAACTGTATTATTTTTTGAGAAAAAATAATTCGTTAAAAAGGAAGGAAAGAATTAAAATAAATTAACATGTTGTAGGGCTAAGTTTATGTTCGAAATTAAGTTTAAATTATACAACAATTACAATGAGATTTAACTGTTTAGTTGATATTATATTTCGAAGGTGGTCTAATTTATAAATATTGGACTACATTTCAACATTTGTTAAAGTATGATATAATTAGGATGCTAAGCTAATATCATTTTGAGAAAAAGAGAAAACTCATGTCTTCAGCGATTTAACCCTTATCTCATTGTTTTAAAAGTAGATTGCTGCAAAGGTGTCCAATGTTGACTTTAAAAGAGGAAAGGTAAAATGACGTGCTATTGCATGCAAATCCTAAATTGTCTGTTTTGTGGTTTTATTGAAAAATAATAAAATTCAAATATTCTGACAAACATCTTGAAAAGTGTATGTGGAATTCACAAATCTTATAATTATTCCTTAATGAAAGCACTGTATACATACTAAGACTAATGATTGGCAAGATTACTCATTCCCATTACTGTTTATGATCAATAATTAGTTGGTTGTGTGTATGGTCAACCTACTTTGGAATGGAGATTGATCATAAACAATGAAAGGCTTCAATTATCATTCACTTCGTTGACAAAACAATGCAAGTTATGATACATTTTCACTTGACCCCACCCCTGATGTTCCAATATGCCCCTCAGTTGATAACTGTTTATTCAACTACTATAATGTTAGTGTTATGCATAACTGCACTATGGATATCCGGCGACATTGATGCGTTGCATCAACTTTCTCTTGTTGTAACTCATATGCAGGTACGGTGGTTCTTACACATGTGGATATACATCTGTAAAGCTCACATACGTTCGTCCTGCCTTACGCCTATTAACGCTGTCCCTCATACGACAATTCTGCAGCAGACGACTTTGAACATATGTTGTCAAAAAATAGAAAATCTCTATAATTAAATGAATAACCTATGACGAAAAGTGGAAAAGATTGTGGCAAAAGGAGAAATTGCTCGTTTTGAGCAATTTCTTCTTTGGTCTCTATGTTTTCAAAAAGCCGTCTGCTGCAGAGGCGTCAGAAAGCGTCTATATGACATAAGCACAATCATCTTTTCCCAATCTGATTAAGAACATAGCGTTGTCCCTTCCAAAAGTGTGTGATATACATGTATTGTTAAGTAACTGCTCGCTCACCTGGTTAAAATGGAAATATTCTTAAAGAATATGCACATATTTGTTTAAATATATTTTTTTTTTACAGAGTTTACACAATGAACTAAACAGTCGTCTGCTGCAGATGCGTCTATATGTAAGGAAGGGTTTAACGAAATAACCAAATTGATCGCAAGGGGATTCACGATTTAATCATGTTGGTCGCAATTTCGTTCAGTTCCTTCTTTGATACTTTACCGGTGTATGTTTCCGGAAATGTATCCATCATTAAGTAATACTTCGGAAGAACATTAAATAAACCCGTCTTTTCGGTGTGAAACCCTTCGCAAAACAATTTCAAGTCAGATTCCGATAAATCGGACCCGGGTCTTTTAATAACGCATGCGCAGATGAGTTGATGCATGACGTCATCCGAAATGCCAACAATGGCGACGTTTTCCACGCCAGGACACGTTTTCATTGCTGCTTCTAGAATAGAAGGCGTGACAGTCATACCACCAGTAATTATCACGTCAGATTTCCTACCTTCGACGGTAAGATTACCATAGTCGTCCATTCTTCCTAAATCATCGGTTTTAAACCAACCATCAATCAATGCCTCGCCCGTTTTCTCTTCCTCATTGAAGTATGCCGTAAACAGAGCCTCGGTTTTCACACATATTTCACCACGCTGATTAATCCCGGCAATGTTACCCCGTTCATCAACAATCTTTATCGTACCAAGAGGTACTTGTGTACCACAAGAGAAGTCGACGAACTTGTTCGAGTCTTCTACGACCAGACAAGACACGACGTAGGCTTCCGTGCACGCATAAACTACCACAAGGTATTTACACATGGTTCCAACACATTTCACGAATATTTCGGTGACAGGCATCGCGCCTGTAAACACGGTCTTTAGTGGCCAGTTCGAGACGAATTGGTCCTGCAAAATAAAGGATAGTCCGTTATAACCCCCGTAAGTTGAAATCAATAAAATGACAACAACGTTCTTTACACATTTGGCGTCGATTGCCGGGAAGGTTCCTTATATAGAAATTGAAAACGGAAAAGGTTCACATGTAATGAAGTTCAACATCGAAATGAATAAATACGTGTATGTTGAAGATGTCGAATGACTGATTGGTAAATTGGAGCTTAACGCTGTTTGCCACTTTATTTCAGTATACCACGGCCGTACGTTCACCAAAAGTGTGTTTCCTGGCTTTCTCACACCTGTACAGTACACACCATTAGACCTCTGTCAACCATCGGCAATAATGTCTGGCCGATTCGAGAAAATGGTATAGGTACAGTGTTTAAAGTTGCGGAATTAAAGGTACATGTCAAATCGGTACATCGGGTCAAAACATAATTAATTACGCAAAAGTCACGGTAAAGAAAAGACAAAGCAACAAACCTTCATGTTCATTAAATGCAGAATCAAAGGAGGCAATAGCAAAGCAGATGTACACCGTTCTTTCTTCACCACGTCAACAAAGAACGTCAGTCGTTGTAGAGGTGACGTGTACACACTCGGTGTAGTGACCCTTGTCTGACCTGTGACGACATTAAAGGGGAATCCCCCAATCCACATGAACGGTCGGTCGTTGAAGAGAATATCGTCGTATGGAAACACATCCTTATGGACGAGTCGTACGTGTACCATACATGACTTGTGTGTATGCACGACAAGTTTTGGTACACCAGTACTGCCCGAAGTCTGAAACAAGTAAGTGACATCATTCTCGTCTACCACAGGTAACGCCTGCGTGTTCAATTCTGACGTCATTATATGTTGAATTGTTTTGACATCCGGTCTCTCTAATGGTGGATATCTGAAGATAACCCGTTTCAGTCCAGTCAGTTTTGAATTTTCGACTGTTCCATCACTTTTCACGCCTCCAGTCAAGCCGCTCAGAATGTTCCAGTGTCCGTCTTCTACATCGGGGTCGAGAAATATAATAGAACATGTTTTCAACTTTTTCATTAACGCCATCACGTCACTTCCGTCCTTGTAAGTAAACACCAGACTGACCACACGTATTCCTGCTAAAATGGCACCAAACAAAACATACAGCCATTCCGGACACGTGCTCATACTTATTGCCACAATCTCTTCTCTCCCTATTTCACTACCGATTAAAAAATCCGCCATTTTTCTGGAAGTGTCATACAGTGCTTTCCAGGTAATAGCCTCACGCGATCCGTCCGTTGAAACAAACACAAATCCATTTTTATTGGGCGTGTGTTCGGCATGGTAACGGAGACATTCGTTGACCGTCAGCCCTGGAGCCGAAACGCCGTTTATCGATTCACGTAATTCCGTACAACTTCCGGAGATTTTCGAAAATTTCGCCCCCATTTTACAAATAGGTACACGCTCTAGTATAGCATGGAGTTTTAACCTATATAATGAAGAGTTACTTAAGTTATCAATCTCAGAACGAGGTTAACAGCCCGGTGTTCCATAGTCACCAAACCCAAAACCTGTTATGCGAAACCTATATAGGTTTCGTCGATAATCCGTGCATTAAAGGTAAACCAAACCTGTTTGACGGGAGTACATGCATAATACAGGTAGGTTTCGTTCCGCTCCATAGACAAAACGTGTTTACGTTGTGTCTTTATCCTTTACCTCATAACACGGATACATATTAAGTGAAATTAGAATTTTTTTTCAAATTACAATGATGAACATTGAATAGCTGATCAAAGTATTGTAACAGTAAAACAATCCAGGTAAACCAGTCGTTGCAATTTGAGTTATTGTCACTGTGTTATGGATGTTTATCATACGTGTGACGTGAGTGCAGAGCATTGAGAGAGAGAGAGAGGAACTCCATATGAATTGTATAATTGGGTGAGATTTTGTTTTCAACAGTATTCCAGTTATATCACGGCGTAAGAATACTGTTTCATCTGTGACTAACCAATACTAGTCTAGGAAATGCGCCTTGGTCAAGGGCGCTCCACCATGACCGCTGCGCCTGGGGATCGAACCCGGAACGCCCTGTTCCAACTTCCCGACGCTTACCACTCGATGACGGCGGATTCCTGAAGCTTATAAGAACTACATACGGATTGTATAGCTCGGTGGGATGTTTTTCTCCATCCATTTTGGGCGTTTTCATCGTATGCAACAGTATTTCAATTATATCAGGGTGACAATTCATGAAGTCTGGGTAAGGAAACCAGTACTAGGCTAGGAAACGTGCTTTGCCTAAAGTGACTTCACCGGAAACGCCGCGCCTGGGGATCTAACCCGGTTCCCCGATGCTAACATCTCGGCCATTTCGGATTCTGAAGCTTATATGAACTACATATCGAGGGCTTGGCGTGAAACGGTTGTAACTAAAAACCTATTTTGAAAACCCTGGCTTAGGGGCAATTTTAACCCCTTTGTAAACAATGGAAATTGAGGTGCCATTGCCCAGAACGAGCAATGGCACCTACATTTCCATTGTATACCGAGAAAAATGATTTAACGCTTATGAAGACTTGATGGCGGGGTGATTTACCTTGGTAAAAAAATACTAATTTTAGTTACAACCGTTTCACGCCAAGCCCTCGATATACATGTACATTGTATAGTTTTGCTTGTTGGTTTTCATCGCTTTCAACAGTATTTCAGTTAAATCACGGCGAAAGAAGACTCATACATGTTTCCTGGGTGACTTACCAATACTAGGCTCGGGGATATTTTTCAACAATATTCAACTATATCAATTTCTCATATATATATTCATGTTTATAGATTTTCCATATGTTTGCCTGGACGTGTTAAAAGTCGTCTGCTGCAGATTTTGTGTATGCGTCCCTTCACCTTGACCTCGTTAAATGAGTACGTGTTATAGGCATGTTAACCCTTTCCCACATACAACACATGCGCAGCAGAAGACTTTGAAAAAAACATCTACGGAAAACCTTTATAGATGAAGGTATAATTACTGAAAAAAGTTGAAAACATTGTGGCAAAAGGAGAAATTGCTCGTTTTGAGCAATTTCTCATTTTGCCACAATGTTTTCAAAAGTCGTCTGTTGCAGATGCGTCTACAACAGGTGGAAAAGGATTAAACATGATATAACACTGATCACCGGGTTATAAAATTGACCGTTTCCTTTGTGTATACCCATGATCACATTGACGATATAGGAGTCCAAGGTCACTCCATCGAACCCGATACTAATTAATTAAAAAGAGAGCCCGCCTTAACGCTTTCCGACATACAGACGTTTTCTGACGCTTCTGCAGCAGACGACTTTTGAAAACATTGTGAAAAACGGAGGGATGTTTTCAAAGTCATCTGCTGCATATTTGTTGTATGAGGGAAAGGGTTTATCCAGGACTTTTCTTCAAAAAACACTTAACCCTTTCCCTCATACGGCAATTATGCAGCAGACGACTTTGAACGTATTTTGTCAAAAAATAGAAAATCTCCATAATTGAATGGATAACTTATGATAAAAAGTGAAAAACATTGTGGCAAAAGGAGAAATTGCACGTTTTGTGCAATTTCTTCTTTTGTCACTATGTTTTCAAAAAGCTGCAGAGGCGTCAGAAAGCGTCTATATGAGGGAAAGGGTTAACCAATGCTTGACAACATCCCTGTTTACAGCTGGTTTCTAACAGGAAAGTTAGTAGGAATTGAGGAAAAAACGTGGGTTTACGTATACTAAATCAATAAGGAAGTTATATTGCCATTCCCAGACTCTTGAGGGACGTGAGAATAATCAGACTGCAGCTTGAACAACGTCATAGCTTTGGAAAGAATTGGTAATGAAAGGGGATCCGAGAGAATACAGAAAATTGAACGCCTGCAGAGCACGTGACACACTAGAATTGATCTGTGTTCGTTTTTAGGAGTTTTATTGTATCCACGTTTCGATATCATTTAACCGTTTCCCTCATGCAGATGAATTTTGAAATATATTGGCAAACGAAATATAGCAAATCTTTCTTAACCCTTTCCCTCATATGACAATTCTGCAGCAGACGACTCTGAACATATTTTGTCAACAAATAGAAAATCTCTGTAATTGAAAGGATAACCTATGACTAAAAGTGGAAAACATTGTGGAAAAAGGAGAAATTGCTCGTTTTCAGCAATTTCTTCTTTTGCCACTATGTTTTCAAAAAGCCGTCTGCTGCAGAGGCGTCAGAAAGCGTCTATATGAGGGAAAGGCTTTTAATGAAGGTATAATTTATTGAACAGAATTGAAAACATTGTGACAAAATGAGAAATTAGTCAAATTACTCATATTGAACAATTTTCCTTCTGCCACAATATTTGTAACAGTCGTCTGCTGCCGATGCTTCAAAATGCGTTCGAATGTGGAAAATGGTAAAAGGACAATTTTTTGTCGGTTTCCTTTTTTGTAGTCACAGGTAGCATGTAGGGAGATTAATTTATTGGTGTTTTACGCCGCTTTCAACTAGTTTTCAGTTATATCACGGCGTTTCCTGTGTAAGTTACCAGTACTACTGGTCCATTCATCCTGACACCAGCCAGTCAGTCGTTATGCTAACCCCCCAACCCTGAGCGCAACAAAGGGAGAGCAATTACTACAATTTTTAAAGTCGTTAGTATGACCTGGTCGGGGATCGGACCCGAGACCTCTCTCACCCGAGGCGGGCGTTCTACCACTACACCACCCAGTCGGTAAACTTTGATTTACCGTTGAATATGGCGTTTAACTTCAATCAATCCTTCTAGCTTTCGTTCCAATCATTTTCACACTAATTGTTTGTATTGTTTATCTTGCGCCTTACTATATCGAATACTTTTTTTTTAACAAAACTAAAAGAAGGCAATTGGAGCTGGGGAGACAAACGATCAGCACAGACTAACCCGTAGCTTCGTTGGTGGCTCATTCAATAAGACACGGATGAAACTCAATCCAAAAACCATCAGCTTCACGTTCACGTGAAACTATAGGGCTATAGTTTATGGTAAGTCAGCTGTCAATAGACACTTGTACAGCGAAATATGTCATCTGGTTGTTTTCAGAACTATGTAAAGATATAATACTTAATAAGCAGTGTGTGTATACCACGTGACTTTTGACGTCATATTTGCATGGTCAGACAGCAATAATTGCTCTTGATAAGAATGTAAAAACAATGGTAACTTTTTTATTTCTTCACCCTTTTTAATGAAACATGGCGCAGTCTACGCCGCTTACAATGTCCTATCTCCGGTATTTTGGTGGTCTAGTTTTTTCAAACACTTCGACGAACCTGTTCTCAAAATCTAGTTTTGATAATGCTCCGGCTGTCGGCGATATTAATAAATTTTGAGAAAAGGTTCATCGAAGTGTTTGAAGAAACTAAACCATTAATCAAACTCCGTTGAAAACCGGAGATGGCTCTCCTAGCGGCGTAGATTACGCCATGTTTCATTAAAAATTATGAAGAAATAAAAAAGTTACCATTGTTTTTACATGTAAACCGAAGTAAAATATTTCTGTCCGCCAAAGCATTTGTGACGTCAAAGTCACGTGGTATACACACACTGATAAGTATACAAGGAAAGAATGCTGATTGGAGTGCTGGCCACGAAATTATAAAACTCTATAAAAAAAATGTGCTCAGAAATAATCTCTTTTCTCCAAGCAAAATTACCCGATTGATCAAGTTCAGGAATTAAATGATTTCTGACCATTCAGATGCTTGAGCTAAATGTCTGAAAACAGAGTATCGAGGGCTTTGTGCGAAACGGTTGTAACTAAAACCCTATTTTGAAAACCCTGGTTTAGGGGCAATTTTTGACCTCTTTGTAAACAATGCAAATTTAGGTGCCATTGCTCAGAACGAGCAATGGCACCTAAATTACCATTGTTTACCAAGAACAAGAGGCCCATGAGGGCCTATGCTCTACTGGTATGGTTCTTTGGTCATTTTCAATCCAGAGCATGTATGTATGGTGAAGATCGGATAGTAAATGGAGGCTCTTTTGTGTTCACAAGCTGTATTATAGCAATTTTTACAATTTCATGTGCCATAATCCAGTCTTGGCGGATCTGGCTGGTTTTCGAAAGAAACCGAGCTCTCATGAATATCTAACTACTGTATAAGTTTGGTTGAGATACAATCAAAAGTGAAGACTGTATCGTGTTAACAAGCTCTTTTATAGCAATTTTGACCATTTCAAGGGCCATAATCCAGTCATGCATGAGCGGATCTGGCTGGTTTTCGGAAGGAACCGAGCTCTCATAGATATCTAACAACTGTATAAGTTTGTTTGAGATACAATCAAAAGTGAAGACTGTATTGTGTTAACAAGCTCTTTTATAGCAATTTTGACCATTTCAAGGGCCATAATCCAGTCTTGCATGGGCGGATCTGGCTGGTTTTCGAAAGAAACCGAGCTCTCATGAATATCTAACTACTGTATAAGTTTGGTTGAGATACAATCAAAAGTGAAGACTATCGTGTTAACAAGCTCTTTTATAGCAATTTTGACCATTTCAAGGGCCATAATCCAGTCATGCATGAGCGGATCTGGCTGGTTTTCGGAAGGAACCGAGCTCTCATGGATATCTAACAACTGTATAAGTTTGTTTGAGATACAATCAAAAGTGAAGACTGTATTGTGTTAACAAGCTCTTTTATAGCAATTTTGACCATTTCAAGGGCCATAATCCAGTCTTGCATGGGCGCATCTGGCTTGTTTATGAAAGGAACCGAGCTCTCATGGATATCTAACTACTGTATAAGTTTGGTTGAGATACAATCAAAAGTGAAGACTGTATCGTGTTAACAAGCTCTTTTATAGCAATTTTGACCATTTCAAGGGCCATAATCCAGTCATGCATGAGCGGATCTGGCTGGTTTTCGGAAGGAACCGAGCTCTCATGGATATCTAACAACTGTATAAGTTTGTTTGAGATACAATCAAAAGTGAAGACTGTATTGTGTTAACAAGCTCTTTTATAGCAATTTTGACCATTTCAAGGGCCATAATCCAGTCTTGCATGGGCGGATCTGGCTGGTTTTCGAAAGAAACCGAGCTCTCATGAATATCTAACTACTGTATAAGTTTGGTTGAGATACAATCAAAAGTGAAGACTATCGTGTTAACAAGCTCTTTTATAGCAATTTTGACCATTTCAAGGGCCATAATCCAGTCATGCATGAGCGGATCTGGCTGGTTTTCGGAAGGAACCGAGCTCTCATAGATATCTAACAACTGTATAAGTTTGTTTGAGATACAATCAAAAGTGAAGACTCTATCGTGTAAACAAGCTCTTTTATAGCAATTTTGACCATTTCAAGGGCCATAATCCAGTCATGCATGGGCAGATCTGGCTGGTTTTCGAAAGGAACTGAGCTCTCATAGATATCTAACTACTGTATAAGTTTGGTTGAGATACAATCAAAAGTGAAGACTATCGTGTTAACAAGCTCTTTTATAGCAATTTTGACCATTTCAAGGGCCATAATCCAGTCATGCATGAGCGGATCTGGCTGGTTTTCGGAAGGAACCGAGCTCTCATGGATATCTAACAACTGTATAAGTTTGTTTGAGATACAATCAAAAGTGAAGACTGTATTGTGTTAACAAGCTCTTTTATAGCAATTTTGACCATTTCAAGGGCCATAATCCAGTCTTGCATGGGCGCATATGGCTTGTTTATGAAAGGAACCGAGCTCTCATGGATATCTAACTACTGTATAAGTTTGGTTGAGATACAATCAAAAGTGAAGACTGTATCGTGTTAACAAGCTCTTTTATAGCAATTTTGACCATTTCAAGGGCCATAATCCAGTCTTGCATGGGCGGATCTGGCTGGTTTTCGAAAGAAACCGAGCTCTCATGAATATCTAACTACTGTATAAGTTTGGTTGAGATACAATCAAAAGTGAAGACTATCGTGTTAACAAGCTCTTTTATAGCAATTTTGACCATTTCAAGGGCCATAATCCAGTCATGCATGAGCGGATCTGGCTGGTTTTCGGAAGGAACCGAGCTCTCATAGATATCTAACAACTGTATAAGTTTGTTTGAGATACAATCAAAAGTGAAGACTCTATCGTGTAAACAAGCTCTTTTATAGCAATTTTGACCATTTCAAGGGCCATAATCCAGTCATGCATGGGCAGATCTGGCTGGTTTTCGAAAGGAACTGAGCTCTCATAGATATCTAACTACTGTATAAGTTTGGTTGAGATACAATCAAAAGTGAAGACTATCGTGTTAACAAGCTCTTTTATAGCAATTTTGACCATTTCAAGGGCCATAATCCAGTCATGCATGAGCGGATCTGGCTGGTTTTCGGAAGGAACCGAGCTCTCATAAATATCTAACAACTGTATAAGTTTGTTTGAGATACAATCAAAAGTGAAGACTCTATCGTGTAAACAAGCTCTTTTATAGCAATTTTGACCATTTCAAGGGCCATAATCCAGTCATGCATGGGCAGATCTGGCTGGTTTTCGAAAGGAACTGAGCTCTCATAGATATCTAACTACTGTATAAGTTTGGTTGAGATACAATCAAAAGTGAAGACTGTATCGTGTTAACAAGCTCTTTTATAGCAATTTTGACCATTTCAAGGGCCATAATCCAGTGATGCATGGGCGGATCTGGCTGGTTTTCGAAAGGAACCGAGCTCTCATGAATATCTAACTACTGTATAAGTTTGGTTGAGATACAATCAAAAGTGAAGACTGTATCGTGTTAACAAGAAATTGTTTACGGACGCACGCACGCACGCACGCACGCACGCACGCACGCACGCACGCACGGACGACGGACAAATCGCCACGACATAAGCCCTTCTGGCCTATGGCCAGTAGAGCTAAAAATGATTTAACGCTTATAAAGACTTTATGGCGACGAGATTAACCTGGGTATAAAAAAGTACCAATTTTAGTTACAACCGTTTCACGCCAAGCCCTCGG
This sequence comes from Serripes groenlandicus, assembly GCA_031761405.1. Classification (NCBI taxonomy): domain Eukaryota; kingdom Metazoa; phylum Mollusca; class Bivalvia; order Cardiida; family Cardiidae; genus Serripes; species Serripes groenlandicus. The sequence continues at coordinate 20,176,021 of JASEVX010000009.1, read as the reverse complement.
TATATATTTAGATGTGTAGGACCGTGTCTCGTGCGAGTAAGCCAGGTGATATAAACTCTTCCAGCGCCGAATTGTTTAAAGTAGACTCTTCCAACCACAAAATCGGGCGTCTCCATTTATCATGAAATAAAAGTTTTGGACTATTTTGATAACTAAAAGGCAAATAATACTTTCAGGTGAGACAGCTCGTTAGCTGTCTCATCTGAATCAGTATTGTTTTCAAAAACCTCAATATTGCACTTGGCGCTGAAAGAGTTAAAACAATGCCTGCCTATTTTGTTTTATTGGTGTGAATACTCTGTATCGGCAACATATGTATCGCAACATTTATTGACATAATCCTCTTATTCAAAACTAATAAAATAATTTACTTGATATATCACTTTTCGTGGTCTGCGTTGAAAGCATATTTCGCCTAGAAAAATCGTGATTTTTTTTTATACAGAGTTGAACTAATTTCTGTGATAAGGACAAATTGCCTATTTCGAGCAATGTCTCATTGCTCGTCAATGATTGCCAATTGTCAATGATTGTCAAGGATTGCCATTTGTCTGCTGCAAATGCACCAAGAGTCGTCCAAAGTCATGGAAAGGATAAACTATCGGGACAGTTGTGGTTTAAGATTACAGGTAATAATTCATGAAGAAGAGAGCTTAATGTCGACCCTGTGGTCCCTGAATTAATCTCTTTAATACGGACGACATCAGTCGTGTTTGCACAAGACGACATTTAACAAGAGTACCACAAACGGTACATAATACGCCCGTCAGGAACTTCTTTGTAATTCATGCAGAAATTGACAAATATTCTAAGTCCAAAAAGGGGCATAACTCATTAAAAAATTGACGAAATCCTAGGAAATATGAACTTGATCTGTGACACATCACTACAAAGCCTTATACAAAATTTCAGAGTATGTAAGAAAAAAGTGCGGAAAACCCGAACGGACGGAGGGACGGACGGAGGGACGGACAGACATGACCATACCATAATACGTACCGTTTTTAAGAAACGGTCGTATAAAAACAAAGTGGGGAAAAGTTGCAATTGCTCACAACGACGTTTTCAGTTCGATATCACATTCAATCATACATTCAGATGTCAGGGTTAACTTTTCTCATTAGTTTTAAAACGATGACCGTAATGGTACACCGTACAAAAACAGTCAATGAAACTGACTCAATGTGGCACTCATTGGAGTACTAGAAACAGTCCATTCATCTCAGCAGTGTTGTTATATGTAATATAAAATCTATAACAATCAAGAAATCTCCCTGAACATGAAATGCGTGGTAACCAGTTTTAGGGAGCTACGGTAGAAAGAGAAATCGAAGTAATTCATTGCTTATATGAGTCGTCCCGCGAGAAAACCAGCACTATGGCCTCTGCGTAATATATCGACCCAGATCAGCCTGCGCAGTCCGCGCAGACTGATCCGGGCCGACACATTCCGTTTCAGGGGGATATAGGTATAGAGTAATGATTCATGAAAATTGCCAAAGACGCACCGTATAAGCGCGGTAGAGACGCAGTGTCATCTCAGAGAACGCTGTACGATCACCGTGCAAGCCCCACCGATAACCATTGCGTTCGCACTGCGACCTCTGTGCGCGCCCGCGGCGATCCTGTGGCGTTGTAGGAGACATAAGAGCGCTGTGGCGATCCCACTGCGCTCTTATCAAAACGCCGAGCGACGGCGTTTGTTTTGGGCATGCTCAAAGTGAGCGCCGTCGCTGGGTGTTCTATGCGATCCCACCGCGTTCACTGGCGATGCCACTGCGTTGCCGCGGCGATGCTTGCGAGTCCACTGCGCGCAGATCGGCGTTCTGGATTTTTCTTGTACGCCTTGGGAACGTGGCCCTAGTGTGACAGGGGTTTTAGATGAAAATACTCGCTGTGGAATAAACGGCACACATTATTACTTAGATGAAAATACTCGCTGTGGGATAACCGGCACACATTGTTACTTAGATGAAAATACTCGCTGTGGGATAACTGGCACACATTGTTACTTAGATGAAAATACTCGCTGTGGGATAACCGGCACACATTGTTACTTAGATGAAAATACTCGCTGTGGGATAACTGGCACACATTGTTACTTAGATGAAAATACTCGCTGTGGGATAACCGGCACGCATTATTACTTAGATTAAAATACTCGCTGTGGGATAACCTGCAAACATTATTACTTAGATGAAAATACTCGCTGTGGGACAACCAGCACATATTGTTACTTAGATGAAAATACTCGCTGTGGGATAACTGGCACACATTATTACTTAGATGAAAATACTCGCTGTGGGATAACTGGCACACATTATTACTTAGATGAAAATACTCGCTGTGGGATAACCGGCACACATTGTTACTTAGATGAAAATACTCGCTGTGGGATAACTGGCACACATTATTACTTAGATGAAAATACTCGCTGTGGGATAACTGGCACACATTATTACTTAGATGAAAATACTCGCTGTGGGATAACCGGCACACATTGTTACTTAGATGAAAAGACTCGCTTAGGGATAACCGGCACAGACTGTTACTTAGATGAAAATACTTGCTGTGGGATAACCGGCACACATTGTTACTTAGATGAAAATACTCGCTTAGGGATAACCGGCACACACTGTCACTTAGTTTAAAATACTCGCTTAGGGATAACCGACACACATTGTTACTTAGATGAAAATACTCGCTTAGGGATAACCGACACACATTGTTACTTAGTTTAAAATACTCGCTTAGGGATATCCGACACACATTGTTACTTAGATGAAAATACTCGCTTAGGGATAACCGACACACACTGTTACTTAGTTTAAAATACTCGCTTAGGGATAACCGACACACATTGTTACTTATATTAAAATACTCAATTAGGGATAACCGCACACATTGGTACTTAGATTAAAATACTCACTTAGGGATAACCGGCACACACTGTTACTAAGGTTCAAATACTCGCTTAGGGATAACCGACACACATTGTTACTTAGATGAAAATACTCACTTAGGGATAACAGGCACACATCGGTACTTAGATGAAAGTACTCGCTGTGGGATAACCGGCACACATTGTTACTTAGATGAATATACATTTACCAACAACTATATATAAATATCTTTGTGTACGTAACAAAAATACATTTTTTAAATCATATGTTTGGATATCAGGAAAGTAGAGAAGCAGACTGGAAACAGTCAATAAACTTAACAAAATCAGAGATATTTTCCCTCATATAGACGCTTTTTAACGCCTCTGCAGCAGACGGCTTTTTGAAAACATAGTGACAAAAGAAGAAATTGCTCAAAACGAGCAATTTCTCCTTTTTGCCACAATGTTTTCCACTTTTAGTCATAGGTTATCCATTCAATTATAGAGATTTTCCATTTTTTTGACAAAATATGTTCAAAGTCGTCTGCTGCAGAATCGTCGTATGAGGGAAAGGGTTAACATTGGTATAATAGCACAAGCAACCAGACATCTTTAAGAGCCTTAAATGAATAATGATCTGTAATGGTGAGCTTCTACTGAAAGAGAGATTGAAGTTATTCAATGCTCATCTTGGTTTAATGTTTTATCTCATTCCAGCCTAGTATTAGTATTAGCCTGGTAAGAAAACAAAGAATAACCGAACACAAATTAACCGGTTCACCTTAATGGTATTTCGTCCGTAAGGTTCCATAATTTATATGGCTAATACTTCCTGATCAATATAACGTGGAATGGCGTAATCGAACCGGCTAGTTGATGTAGAGGTATTGAAAACAAAGAAATGGTGGCCTGTATGGAACACCGTACATATAGTTCCATAATTTCTATGGCTAATAATTCCTGATCAATATAACGTGGAATGGCGTAATCAATCTGGCTAGTTGATGTAGCGGAATTATTGAACACTACATTATAGATTCACAAACTACAGCGTAGGACAGATATCTGGTTCATACATTCTCTTTTACAGGCGGTATTTATCACTTTCCAGACCGCCTCGGATGGTTCGTGGTAGAGCGTCCGACTGAGTTGCGGAATGTCGCAAGTACGATACCCGGCCGTGTTATACGAATGGCGTTAACAATGGTTCTCATGGCTTTCCCTCAGGATTGTGTAGGGATAGATGAACGAGTAATAACTTACACAGGAACCGTCGTGATATAAGTGAACAAGAGGCCCAAAAGGGCAAGTATCGCTCCACTGATTTCGAAGGAATCCCATAGAAGGTTACCCAAGGATCATTTCTACAAAATAATTTGGAAATCAGCCACATACTTTCATCAGAGACGATTTTCTCTATAGCCATATAAGGCAAAACAGGCCCGGCCCCTGGCGACCATGTTTTTGGCAGATCCACATGACTTGAAGGAATCTCATGGAGGGTCACCCTATAAACCTTTATACTAAATTATTTGAAAATCAGCTTCATGCTTTAGGGAGAGATTTTCTTTTAATTTTTCACTTTAGCTATAAAAGGCAAAATTTTCCCGCACCCTGGCGGTCATGGTTTTTTGTTACCAATTAACATGGCTTGAAGGAATCTGATAGAGGGTAATCCAAGGAACATTTATTTCTAAATTATTTGAAAAGCAGCAAACCGGTATTGGCGAAGATAATTGTTTAAAGTTTTCTCTTTCGTGTGCCATGGAAACCAGAATTGTGCATGGATCCTAAAAAAGGAATTTGAGAAAGGACATTGAGAGGATGTTACATGTGAAGTTTCATGCCAATTAGCCCAGCGGTAACAGAGGAGAAGACGTTTAAAGAAAAAGGTTGACGCACGCACACATGCCAGATAATTCGCCATGTCATATGCTCGAATGATTTTCAGCCAGTGGAGTTTAAACTGGTTGGAAGCAGGGTAAAACACTGGTATGTATGTGTATAACACGTTTCCTCAAGTAGACGCATTCTGATGCATCTTCAGTAGGCGACCTTTGAAAACAATGTGTCAAAAGGAGAAATTGCTCAATTTGACACAATGTGTTCAACTTTTTTCATTGATTAAACTTCTACTTAAATATGTTGCATGGCTATTTTGTTCTTAGCATAATTACATGGAATATAAACCAGCCAAGTCTAGCGATTAGGGCGCCTTTGTTCATCTGCCTACAGTAGTGAAGTATTGCCAGAGTCAGCACTCATCATGTAAAGAAGTCGTAGAGGTAACTTTTGACGTCACCAAAAGCTATAACTGCAGCCTTGCTAGTATCGCGTTAATGTACCCTTAACCCTCTCCCACATACAACATATCTGCAGCATACAACATATCTGCAGCATACAACATATACACAGCATACAACATATCTGCAGCATACAACATATCTCCCACATACAACATATCTCCCACATACAACATATCTCCCACATACAACATATCTCCCACATACAACATATCTGCAGCATACAACATATCTGCAGCATACAACATATCTGCAGCATACAACATATCTGCAGCATACAACATATCTACAGCATACAACATATCTGCAGCATACAACATATCTGCAGCATACAACATATCTCCCACATACAACATATCTCCCACATACAACATATCTCCCACATACAACATATCTCCCACATACAACATATCTGCAGCATACAACATATCTGCAGCATACAACATATCTGCAGCATACAACATATCTGCAGCATACAACATATCTGCAGCATACAACACATCTGCAGCATACAACATATCTGCAGCATACAACATATCTACAGCATACAACATATCTGCAGCATACAACATATCTCCCACATACAACATATCTCCCACATACAACATATCTCCCACATACAACATATCTCCCACATACAACATATCTCCCACATACAACATATCTGCAGCATACAACATATCTGCAGCATACAACACATCTCCCACATACAACATATCTGCAGCATACAACATATCTCCCACATACAACATATCTCCCACATACAACATATCTCCCACATACAACATATATGCAGCATACAACATATCTCCCACATACAACATATCTCCCACATACAACATATCTCCCACATACAACATATCTCCCACATACAACATATCTGCAGCATACAACATATCTCCCACATACAACATATCTCCCACATACAACATATCTGCAGCATACAACATATCTGCAGCATACAACATATCTGCAGCATACAACACATCTGCAGCATACAACATATCTGCAGCATACAACATATCTACAGCATACAACATATCTGCAGCATACAACATATCTGCAGCATACAACATATCTGCAGCATACAACATATCTGCAGCATACAACACATCTGCAGCATACAACATATCTGCAGCATACAACATATCTACAGCATACAACATATCTGCAGCATACAACATATCTGCAGCATACAACATATCTCCCACATACAACATATCTCCCACATACAACATATCTCCCACATACAACATATCTGCAGCATACAACATATCTCCCACATACAACATATCTCCCACATACAACATATCTCCCACATACAACATATCTCCCACATACAACATATCTCCCACATACAACATATCTCCCACATACAACATATCTCCCACATACAACATATCTGCAGCATACACCATATCTCCCACATACAACATATCTGCAGCATACAACATATCTCCCACATACAACATATCTCCCACATACAACATATCTGCAGCATACAACATATCTCCCACATACAACATATCTCCCACATACAACATATCTGCAGCATACAACATATCTCCCACACACAACATATCTCCCACATACAACATATCTGCAGCATACAACTTTGAAAACATATCGATAAAAATAAAGAAAATCCATTGAATAGAAAGAATGAGAATTGAGTAGATTTTCTTTTAACCATTATGTTTTCAAATTGTCGTCTGCATATGCTTCAAAGAACGGTTTACGATTTCCCGCAACAGTCACTTTCTGACGCTTCTGTAGCAGACGACATTTGAAAACACTGTGGCAAAAGAAGAAATTGCTCATAATGAGCAATTTCTCCTTTTGCGACAATGTTTTGCAACTTAAATCAAACCTTGTCCTTACATTTAAAGAGAGATTTCATAGTTTTGACTAAATGTTTTCAAAGTCGTCTGCTGCAGATTAATTGTAATGGGGAAAGGGTTAATCAATAATGGATAGCCAGACGAAGGCGCAACAAGAATCCAAGTCTCCCCTATCAGATGACGTGACTCAGCAATATTGTGATCGGCCTAAAGAACAAACACATTCCTATTTGAATCCAGAAACCATCTTAGTGACCACACTAGACTGGAACCAGCTCCCAATTACTGAACACCAACTTTCATTTCAAACACATACCTTTATGAATCCGGAAACCATATTAGTGACCACACTAGACTGGGACCAGCTCCCCATAAATGAACACTAACTTTCATTTAAAACACATTCTTATTTGAATCAAGAAACCATATTAGTGACCACACTAGACTGGAACCAGCTCCCCATAACTGAACACCAACGTTCATTTCAAACACATTCCTATTTGAATCCGGAAACCATATTAGTGACCACACTAGACTGGAACCAGCTCCCCATAACTGAGCACCAACGTTCATTTCAAACACATTCCTATTTGAATCCGGAAACTATATTAGTGACCACACTATAATGGGACCAACTCCCCATAACTGAACACCAACGTTCATTTCAAACACATTCCTATTTGAATCCGGAAACCAGCTAAGTGACCACACTAGACTGGAACCAGCTCCCCATGAAAGGTCGACCGGTTCATGCAAAATGAACCCAAATTTTATTGTACAGAAATTCAAGTGCGAATGTAAATATTTCAGATTCAAAGGGATGTCCTTGTGTAATTTTATATACTGTTGATGCATTATTCTGTAAAGTATCCAAACGAAACGAAATGAGTGCGTCCAGACTATGTGATTGAACCATTACCCTCATAGGCTTTCGAATTTTGAAAATATATATCTATGTAGTAGGTTATACATATAGCTCTAATGAGCCTGTCTACGCCTTTTCGACATTGTTTTTTAATCAACTGTAAAATAATAACTAATACCATTCGTTTCAATAGTAAATTCATTAATTGACAGCAAATCCGTTATTATGGCAAACCGTTATAGTACTTAGATATCTTTCCAAATATGAGTGATTTATCTGAAAAAATTAAAGAGGTATCAAAGTGACATCGTCTTAAAATTCAAGAGTATATAAACTAGTAATCTCGTAAGCAAACAAAAAACAGTTTGCTATTTCATTTCATATAAGAACCCCCTTTTTTCTGTGTGAAGTTTGACCTAGCTTAAAAAAGTCATAAACATGAGAAAATAATTATTAATCAATAAGAATGGGTCATTGTTCCCATCTCGATAATACCACAAGAGCGACTCATTGCTGCTCATAAGAGTCATATTCTACAATTGATTGGATTTAACCCTTTCCCTCATACGACAATTTTGCAGCAGACGACTTTGAACATATTTTGTCAAAAAATAGAAAATCCTTTTAATTCTATGACTAAAAGTGGAAATATTTTGGCAAAAGGAGAAATTGCTCGTTTTGAGCAATTTCTTCTTTTGTCACTATGTTTTCAAAAAGCCGTCCGCTGCAGAGGCGTCAGAAAGCATCTATATGAGGGAAGGGGAACTCCAGATGGAGCTCAAAACTTTGAAATGTTGAAAGTTTTGCAACTATTGCTAAAAGTGACAATCAAGTAAGTAAAAAGTAGTTCAAAACTATTTTGGCAGGAAATGTAGAAAAACTGTCGATAGAAAAACCATGAAAATATACACAATTTGGCGTACTGGGTATGCCGGTCTACCCAGTAAAAATGAAGCATACACGATCACTAATTAAATGTTTATGGTACTGGAAAGTGAACTTATAAGATTTTTTTTTATCTAGAGTTGATAAATCTGCTTCGGAAATCGAAACAAACTGTTTGTTACATAATAAGTCATTTTGTCAAATTGAATTATAACGGTGAAGTTATTGTTTTAAATGACGTCATCCACGTGCATGACCAACATTTGAGACGCGCGTGCCATGTAACAGTATACTGTTATCAGGTCAAAAACGTACTGTTAGCATGATACAGTAAGAAACTGTCCATTATCAGTATATGAGAATTTAACATTACAAAGTCACGTGAGGTATAATAATGATATTTAGATCAGCTATGTTTGTTTACATACAAAAGTAGTCCCTAGCATGTTAATTATGCGGAACTTTCGCATGTCCTTATCTACGGTCATGATCACTCGTTGACACCAGTCATTATCGAACAATCATGACCACTTTCTTCAATGCAAAGTGAACGGAATAATATGAAAGTATGCAATAATTCGCAATACTTGCCTAACGTGCATTCTATGATCATTTACCAACCTACGCTACATAGCTCTACATCCAAGAGATCAGCCACTAGTTTGCAGTTCACTCTTTACAACTTCAATAATATCGTTAATTGGCAATTAATTATAAACCAGCTGTCGTCTGCGTAAATTCTTCTTCTTTAGAATTCGTTTCAATTGACTTATACATGTTCAAAGAGAATATATCCATGACGCACAAGCAGCTCGCATACACTTTCCTTGTATCTCAATCTGTCAAAATACATCTGTATCAGTTCTATTAGTTTGAGAGTCCTGTTCCAGGTATCGGGAAATAATGCTTGGACCGCTGCACATGAAACGGACGTATAAAATATCACAATAATCAAGGAACTACGAAGAAAATGTAACATCATTCTATATGAAAGCAACGCCATTTTGACTGATGAGGACTCATTATACGGGAACTTGAGTTCTAAGTGGTTAGTCATAAGTCAGAAAGTTGTAAGTCATACATTGTAAGTTGTAACTAACTGTTAAATAAAGAATATCCTTCCAGCGCATCCGTATATAAGTCTAATTTTATCCCAGACTTATGATTCTTATATTTTAAGACAACTTTTGAACAGTTCCAAAACTTTGACTATAATATCTATTTTTTGGCGTTCAGCACCTTTAAAACTCAAGACAACATTCAACGGGAAAACCAGTTTTATCTGACATAAGCCACATCAGCCGTTGACATCGGACACCTATAGTTGGCGCTGAACTGTCCGTCGATTAGTCACAGAAGGTTTCAAGAAACTGCCAACATCCATTGTCCGTTTTGATCAGACAGATTGAATGCGCATCTTCACGTGTTATAAATACGCAAAGTTATGTTTTCCGAGAGCAGGGCTCATCAGCAGGTCTACCCTAACGTAACACTCTCTTTCCCACATACACCAGATATATACAGGCGACTTTAAACATCTAGACAAAAATATGGAACATCTCTATAAATGTAATTGAATTCTAATTATTGAAAAGAGTTGAAACCAGTATGGCAAATTTGAAAAGGTGAAATTGCTCATCTTGACATAATGCTTTCAATAAACGTCTACCGAAACTGTGACAAAATGCGTCAACAAATGGGAAATGTGTTAAGTTTCTTTCAATTATCCTTTCATCTGCACATATCGCGGGCTTGGCGTCAAACGGTTGTAACTAAAATTGGTATTTTTTTACAAAGGTTTTTTGACCTCGCCATAAAGTCTTCATTTTTCTTGGTAAACAATGGAACCTAAATTTGCATTGTTTACAAAGAGGTCAAAATTGCCCCTAAACCAGGGTTTTCAAAATAGGTTTTTAGTTACAACCGTTTCACGCCAAGCCCTCGATATATAATACGCATCCACTCTCGACTCCGTGACAGTTAATCTTCGCAAATACAGCTGGACACGTCCGTCCATGGTTTGGAGTAATTTTCTCACGCAAAACGGACAACTTAAACGTATGTGTCGCCATTGGGCTAGTTAACACCAATAAGTTATGCAAATTCATGTGCAAAATCACAAATAGGAATAAATAACACTTTACTACAAGATTTCCCTTATATCATATGGGTAATCATTAACTGAGCAGCAACATTTAGCCTTTTCCCACATTCAGACGATTTCTGACGCCTCTGCAACAGACGACATTTATAACTATTGTGGCAAACAGAGAAATGTCTCATAATGAGCAATTTCTCCGTTGGCCACAATGTTTTCAACTCTATTCAATGACTGTTCTTTCATTAATAGAGGGTTGCCACCTATCTTTTAGTCACTGTTTTCAAAAGTAGCCGCTGCATATTTGTTGTATGTGGGAAAGTGTTTATTTGAAATCAAAGAAAATCTGCTTTGTTGTCTAGTTTTACCTGTGGAAGATTATTCCCGTATTTGGGCTCTACGTCGTTCTCAACTGTATACAACTATCGAGTGTCACTGAGGTCGAAAACAGGTAACACAATTAGAGAAAACCAAGAGTTGCAGCCCTTTACAAGCTGATATTCATTCTCGTCCGTACGCATCCTCGGTACCCAGGCTATTCATAAAATATATGATCCTCGGTACCCAGGCTATTCATAAAATATATGATACCCTGGGCAAATTGGCTGTAAAAATCTTGTACTCATGAATAATTTATGAGGTGAAATGCAGCCGCTTGATTGGCCGCATGACACAAACCGCATGCGATACGAACATTAAAGTTTACTTACGGAGGAAATCGTGGTGCATGCTTTACGAAGTTTCTCTAGCCAATTTGCCCAGGGTATCATCTGATCATATATTTCATGAATAGCCTGGGTACCGAGGATGGTCCGTACGGTGCTCACACATCTTCTTATTGACTGATTGCTATTTGTTTCTATTGTTTCCCATTGTTTTGTAGCGAGATTGAACGAAGATTTACTAAGTTTTATAATCCATTTTCTCGTATGTAAATTCATCAAAAAATGCGTATATTTCACCTTGAATTTAAAATAATTATATGAAATTATGATATCTGATATGGACTGATTATAGTGAAAACAATATTAACGAGAATTCAAATGTCGAAATAGAATTCGAATATTCGATCGTATGAGTAAAGTATCGTGTCGACTATTCGTTTCATCCTTACATGCTTACTTAACAGTTCCTAAGTTTTCCTTTGTTAAGCGATTTCAAAAGACAAGTATTTGTTTTTGTTTGAAGACTGAATTGTATTATTTGTCAGCATTAACCCTTTCCCTACTGCAGACGCATTTTAACTCAATAGCAGCAGACGACTTTTGAAAACATGTTGGCCAAGGTGAAATCGCTCATGATGAGCAATTTCACCATTTGCAACAATGTTTTCAACTCTGTTAAATAATTAAACTGTCATTAGTGGAGATTCTTCACATTTTTGAAAAGATGTTTACAAAGTTGTCTGCTGCAGATTTGTTGTATGTGTGAAAGGGTTAAGATGTCAGGATAAATAATACCGAAAGTACTGGAAAATAATGCCGGAAGTACTGGTAAATAATACCGGAAGTACTGGTAAATAAAACCGGAAGTACTGGTAAATAAAACCGGAAGTACTGATAAATAACCCAGGTCAAGTCGTGATATGACTTAAATACTGTTGAGTTGTAAGTAGCGTAATACACCATTGAAATATATCATACATCCGCGGTCATGCTGATCTATAGGCTAGCAAAATAGTCCATAAAAACAATTTGTATACGTAAAGATGAGTGTATACCATCACCAGAATGCATTAGACAAATGACATTGAGTTCAAATTCATTGTAAAATGTGTATAGGATGCACTGGAAATTATTGATTTGATCATCTTTAGTATTTTGACCTTGTTTGAGAGTGAAAGTAGAGAATGTGAAACATCAGTTGTCCGGACCCAATTTGGTATTTCTTGCATATTGCATGACAACCCCCCCCCCCCCCCCCCCCCTCTTCATTTTTAAAGCTTAGAGGTAACTCTTTGCAATGATATATAGTTGGTGTAACCTATAGTTCGATCGAATTGTGCAAGAGTTTGATTGACACTTTGTGTGATGCAACACAAATATATACACTCGTGTATCTATGGTAACAGTCGAAAGCCCGCACCACACCGAAAGGGGACACTTTTAAACAATATTGTTTCTATGGAAACAGTCAATATCTCCCTCTACATTAAAAATGGATACTTAAGTTTCCCATCTATCGTCATTGCAACGTAAATCCAAAGAAAATAAGTAGAAATCTACAATATTTACACATTTTTGATATTGTTGTTGTTGTTGTTGTTTTTTGGGATATGAATTTGATTTATTTAAGTTAAGTTACCGGACAATTACATTAACCGTTCCCAGATACAACAAATCTGCAGCAGACGTGGTTTTTTTTCTTATAAATATTTAAAACAACGTAAATATGGAAAATCTCAATTAATGTATAATTGTTTAATATACATGTAGTTTGGTATTAATAGATGAGTCATGCGCTACAAACAAAAACAACCATGTTCTTTTTGCGACCAGCACTAAGATATAGCCCGACAGAGCTCTAGATAAGCGGCGTTTCGCTTGTTCTCAATTCGTTTTTTGACCCTTAACCCTTTCCCTCATATAGACGCTTTCTGACGCCTCTGCAGCAGACGGCTTTTTGAAAACATAGTAACAAAAGAAGAAATTGCACAAAACGTGCAATTTCTCCTTTTGTCACAATGTTTTCCACTTTTAGTCATAGGTTATCCATTCAATTATAGAGATGTTCTATGTTTGACAAAATACGTTCAAAGTCGTCTGCTGCAGAATTGTCGTATGAGGGAAAGGGTTAATTCCCTATGTTGTGGGTACTCAAAAGAATCGTCTCGGTGTGGTGTTAAGAGATGAGTCATGCGCTACAAACAAAACTAACCATGTTCTTGCGACCAGCACTAAGGTATAGCCCGACATTGCCTTAGATAAGCGGCGATTTGCTTATTCTCAAATCGACATTTCACGCTTAAACCCCTATGCTGTGGGTACTCAAAAGAATTGTCTTAGTGAGACGATTCTTTTGAGTACCCACAACATAGGGATAAGTTGAATGATAAGAGATATATTATGGGGGAAAAAGAGCTGAATACCTCTATTTATTTGGTAACCTCTGTTAACCAGATCAGCATGTGCATCCACACAATTTGATCTGGATCTGCACTATTCGTTAATTAGTCACAGGATGCTTCACGAATCGACTGAAATATAATTTATTTGTACCTCACGAACGAGATACTAAGTCGTGCGAACGAAATAAAATTCGTACGAAATTTATAAAAATGTGTGTGTCCCTTTAGAGCTGCCGTAAGTTTCCGTTTGATCAGAGCTCAGATAAATAGCAAAAGGAATGGTACGAATCAAGGCCGTTCATTATTCGGATAGAATTACTTGCCAATATTTTTAAAAACCTTTCCCATTTACAGAACATTTTGACGACGTCTTTTGCCCCAATGTTTTCAACAAAATCCAAAAATCCTAAACTATTTTACATTACGGATATTGTTTATAATATGCCGTTTTGCATGTAAATTGTTCAGCCATCTTGAGCACTCTTTTTGTCACAATGCTTTCATCAATACCAAATAATTATAGTTTAGTTATAGAGATTTTACGTATGTGTTTTTTGCGTATATACGTTTTCGCAGTCATCTGCTGAAGATGTGTTATATGGGGGGGAAATGTTCTACTGAATTGATCCTGACATTTCAATGTCAAAAGATATTTTTTATTTATAATTATAACATAATTAGCATTTGAACCAATTTAACCCTTTTCCCACTTACAGCAAATATTCTGCTGATGACTTTGAAAACTTATTTGGTATTGTTAACCCTTTCCCTCATATAGACGCTTTCTGACGCCTCTGCAGCAGACGGTTTTTTGAAAACATAGTGACAAAAGAAGAAATTGCTCAAAACGAGCAATTTCTCTTTTTGCCACAATGTTTTCCATTTTAAGTCATATGTTATCCATTCAATTATAGAGATTTTCTACTCTTTTGACAAAATATGTTCAAAGTCGTCTGCTGCAAAATCGTCGTATGAGGGAAACGGTTAAATGAAGAGTTGAAAATATTGTTGCAAAAGAAGAAATTGCTCGTGGACCAATTTGTAATTTTGCGACAATCTTTTTAAAAGTCATTTGCTGCAAAGGCGTCAATAGGTGTCTACGTGTGAGAAAGAGATAAACTGTGGGTTATTAATCATGCCTATTTTCATATTAAGATACAAGTATGTTGTAATGATATATCTTTGCTGCATTTATTTATCGAGTTAGTGTCAATTATCACCAAGGTTGTTTGCTCAGTGCCAATTATGTGGTCAATTTAGTGTCAATGTACATAATTATATTGCTTTATAGTAATGTGAGAGGGAGAAAGAGAATTTGTAGGAAGGCGAAATGTAGGGGGGTCGGGGGGGGGGGGGGGGGGGGGGGGGGGTGGTGAGAGGGAGAGTGAGGGAAGGAGATTGAGAGAGAGAATGAATAAAGAGATAGAGAGAAGCGAGACAGAAACAGAGAAAGCGAGAGACAGAGACAGAGAGACATAGAGACAGAGAGAGACAGAGAGAGACAGAGACAGAGAGAGGGAGACAAAGAGACAGAGAGACAGAGAGAGAAAGATAGACAGAGACAGAGAGACAAAGAGAGAGAGACACACACACAAAGAGAGAGACAGAGACAGAGAGTCAGAGACAGACATACATATATACATAGAGAGAGAGGGGAAAGAGATAGAGAGAGGGAGATATATATGTATATATATATATATAGAGAGAGAGAGACAGAAAGACAGACAGACAGACATAGAGGGGGGGGGGGGAAGAGACAGAGAGACGAAGTGATAAAGAGATGGTTACAAACCTTATCAATAATATTCTCCTTCACTCCGGCTTATCAGTTTGCATCTCTTCCTGGCTGTAACACAAACCCCGCCACACCCCTCAAAGTGTGTACATGAATTCCAATACCGTGTAACATGTATGCTGGGGGAGAAATAAACAGTGCTTATAAATAGGTCAGGCTGAGATTGTCTTTTACGATCCAATGATTGGAAATCACATTAATTGAAATCTCGTTGCTGCTACTTTTATTAAGCAAATAACAGTGGTAGGTCTCGAACTGTTGAAACGATAGTTTTATACTGATACAGCTACATTTTTACACAATGTTTTACCATACCATAAAATCTCGGTATAAACTGGAAAAGTAAGGCGTCGAACACCAAATTGATTATTCCGTCTATTTCACCGCGGATGCAGTTTCGTCTTAGTATTGCTGATGGAATGAAGAGTAAAGAAAAACACTAGTCATTGATTGCTTTGTTTTCACAACACAATTCTTTATTAAGTAAACAAGCAACTAGTCGTATAAAAAAACCACTTTCAGAATCTGTAAACAAAAGTAAACAAACGACTATATGAGAGAAAATAATCGCTGAATCAAGATGCATGTATCGCTCAACGTCCGAATTAACACACAACAAACATTTTTAAACCGATCCGGAATGTAACAGTGACATAGAAAGCGGCAGATATTGTTTATTTTTGTTTACGCGAGTAAAAACCTCTTTTCCCCACATAAAAAGACGCTTTCCTGACACCTCTGCAGCAAACGACTTTTGAAAACATTGCGGCAAAATGAGCAATTTCTCCTTTTCACACAATGTTTTCAAATCTATTCTAAAACTTTACATTCATAGCAAGAGATGTTCCATATTTTTTTCTACAGATGACTTAAAAGTCCTCTGCTGCAGATGTGTAGTATGTGGGAGAGAATTTCAAAGAGATAAAAAAATAAAAAGTCCAATAACGTGTGTTATTCCTGTACCACACCAATAACAGCGTACGTAGGAGTACCGTGAACACACACACACAGACTGCACATGGAGAGTGAGCTGGTTTCCGAGATCTAAAACCAACGTATATCGATCGATCTGCTTTCCCCCCTTGTTTCGGTTACCTGAACGCAGAGAGATAATAACGGAACCGGTAAATACTACTGCTATTGTTTTACTGGCGGTGTAATAACAAAGGCAAGTGTAACCGGGGGCGGGAAGCACGGCATCTGAAAAATCGTACATATATTGGTTCGTTTTTGTTTTTGTTTGTTTTATTGAGGTTTTACGCCGCTTTCCACATTATCTCAGTTATATCACGGCGACAGTTCACTTATTCATGACCCCTGGGTAAACTAACCAGTACTAGGCTAAAAAAAAGGTGCCTTACCAAAGGGCACTCCACCATGACCGTAGTGCCGCGACTGGGGATCGAACCCGGGCCACCCGGTTTCAAATCCCCGACGCTAACCACTCGACCACAGCGGATTCATTGGTTCGTTTTATTGTGGAGTTTAACGCCGCTTTCAGCCGTATTTTAATCATATCACGGCGTGTCTGTGATAATGTACCAGGACTACTGATAGTTTATACCCGACCCAGATGCATCGTACGTATTAATATCCAGACAGGAGTTAACCCTTTCCCTCCTACAACATTTCTGCAGCAGACGACTTTGAACATATTTCGTCAAAAAATAGAAAATCTCTATAATTGATTGATTGATTGGGGTTTAACGCCGTTTTTAACAATTTGTCAGTCATATCACGGCGGCCAGTTCACCTACGCATGTGTTTCCTGGTTTTCTCACACCAGTACTCCACACAACAATCTTCCCAAGCAACTGGCTATCCCGACAGGAGTTAACCTTTTCCCTCATACGACATTTCTGCAGCAGACGACTTTGCACATATTTCGTCAAAAAATAGAAAATCTCCATAATTGAATGGATAACCTATGACTTAAATGTTGAAAACATAGTGGCAAAAGGAGAAATTGCTCGAGCAATTCTTCTTTTGTCACTATGTTTTCAAAAGGCCGGCTGCTGCAGAGGCGTCAGAAAGCGTCTATATGAAGGAAAGGGTTAAGCCACTTCTACCATATTAAAGGTGCTGCGCTCCAGAAAAAATATATTTCTGTCAACGTTTTAAAACTGTTCAAACATTGTCTGGAAATAGTATAATAATATAATTCTTTGATAAAATTTGAATAATAATTTCACTTTCCATACCATAAATATCTCCATAGTGATCGTTTATGTTTCATTTTTACTGGGTAGAAATACCCAGATAAGCCAAATTGTGTACATTTTTTCATGACTTTCAGATTACAGCTTTTCAACATTTACTGCCAAAATAGTTTTGAACTACTAATTACTTACTTTGTTGTCACTATTAACAGAACTTCAGATGGAGTTCAACATTTTGAAATGTTGAAACTTCTGTTAACAATGCTAATTGTTTCAAATCAAAGTAATTAAGAAATAGTTCAAAACTATTTAGGAAGTAAATGTTGAAAAACAGTCAATTGAAAAGTATGAAAATGTACAAAATTTGGGTTACAGAGTATGTCTAACCAGTAAAAAATAAAGCATAAATTCCAATATTTAGATGTTTATTGAATTGGAAATATATTACTCTAATTTTATCCAAGAATTATTATTCTAATATTTCAAGACAACTTTTGGACAGTTTTAAAACTTGGACTATACAGAGAGATACCGTATGAATATGTCTCTGAACTATGAACTATGGACTATACAGAGACGGATAAACTGTATGAATATGTCTCTGAACTATGGCCTATACAGAGAGATACTGTATGAATATGTCTCTGAACTATGGATTATACAGAGAGATATTGTATGAATATGTCTCTGAACTATGGATTTTACAGAGAGATACTGTATGGTTATGTCTCTGAACTATGTATTTTACAGAGAGATACTGTATGAATATGTCTCTGAACTATGTATTTTACAGAGAGATACTGTATGAATATGTCTCTGAACTATGGACTATACAAAGAGATACTGTATGAACATGTCTCTGAACTATGGACTATACAGATATATACTGTATGAATATGTCTCTGAACTATGGACTATACAGAGAGATACTGTATGAATATTTCTCTGAACTATGGACTATACAGAGAGATACTGTATGAATATGTCTCTGAACTAACTATGGACTATACAGAGAGATACTGTATGAATATGTCTCTGAACTGTGAACTATACAGAGAGATACTGTACTATGAATATGTCTCTGAACTATGGACTATACAGAGAGATACTGTATGAATAAGTCTCTGAACTATGAACTATACAGTGATATACTGTATGAATATGTATCTGAACTATACTTTCTATAATCTTGAGTTCATCACCTTTAAATGGTAGTATGCTTTTTATGCGGGGGATTCAGCTATGCTGAATACCTCCGTATATTGTCATGCCTAGCTTTCAGGAAGTGTAAATTTGTAAATTGTTTGTGCTGCCCTCTGGTTTTTCAAAATGGACAGATGTTCTTGATTGTCCAGGGATCAGTTAAATACTTTTCACAACAAGCTAAACAGTATGCACATTATACAAAGTAAACGTACACAATGTAAAGCTTTAATCCATGAAGTTGTATACATAATTTAGAAATTCAAGTTAGACATAAGGATCTTAAATGTTTTTTTTTTTTAACGATATGGAAAACGAGTAGCTTGAAAGCGGGTAGCTCAAAAACCTTTTGAGAAAATCCCTGCATTGAAAAATACGGAAATACGGCTGTCGTGCATCGTCAACATTCTCCCTTGTTAACATTCTACAGGCTACATTTTGCATCGGATATGCATGAAGGTTTATAAGAACATTCATCTCCATCAAATCTTGGCCATGTTCGAAACTGGGCAATTTGAGGTAAAAAACTAGGTCACTAGGTCAAATTGAAGAAAAATCTTGTTAACACTCTAGAGGCCACATTTTCAACTTGAGCATGTTGAAACTTTATCAGAATGTTTGTCTTGATGATGTAAGTCAAGTTCGAACATGAGTCATGTCGGGTCAAATTTGTTTTGCTTCAGCAGTTTGAAATTTTGTCAGAATGTTTGTATTAATGATTTCAAGGTCAAGTTCGAATATGGGTCATATTGGGTTAGAAACTAGGTCACTAGGCCAAATTGAAGGAAAATCTTGTTAAATCTGTAGAAGCATCTTTTTTGGCTACAGCAGCTTGAAATTTGATCAGAATGTTTATCTAAATGATATCTAGGTCTAGTTTGAATATGGGTCGAGTCGGATCAAAAACTAGGTCACTAGGCCAAATTGAATGGAAATCTTGTTAACAATTTTGGAGGCCTTATTTTCAAATTGAGCATGTTGAAACTTTATCTAAATGTTTGTCTTGATGATATGTAGGTCAAGTTCGAACATGGATCATGATAAGTCAAAAAGTAGGTCACTAGGTCAAATTGAAGGAAAAGCTTTTTAACACTGTAGAGGCCGACATTTTATCAGAATGTTTATATTAATAATATCCAGGTCAAGTTCGAATATGGGTCACATTGGGTCAGAAACTAGGTCACTAGGCCAAATTGAAGGAAAATCTTGTTAAATCTGTAGAAGCATCTTTTTTGGCTACAGCAGCTTGAAATTTGGTCAGAATTCTATCTCAATGATATCTAGGTCAAGTTTGAATATGGTCGAGTCGGGTTGAAAACTATGTCACTAGGCCAAATTGAAGGTCAATTTTGTTAACACTCTGGATACTGCATTTTTAGCTTGAGCATATTGAAACATTATCAGAATGTATTTCTTGATGGTATCTAGGTCAAGTTCTAACATGTGTCGTGTTGGGTTAAAAAGTAGGTCACTAAGTCAAATTGAAGGAAAACCTTGTTAACGCTCTAGATCCAACATCCCCCGCATTTTAGTACTTTCAGTACTTTGATTAAAGTTGTAATGCATACATGTAATTAGCATAAATTACCCCCGGTGTCCTCTCTTTCAATGTTTAAATATCGACATCACAGCATTGATGATGAAGGGCGAATGGTCGAAAAATCGTTAATAAATATTTATGTTGAAGTTTGACTTATCTACCATTTTCATTACAAATGGGGAAACACAATTTCATTTAAAACACGTGTTTCAGATACATGTATCGAGGGCTTGGCGTGAAACGGTTGTAACTAAAAACCTATTTTGAAAACCCTGGTTTAGGGGCAATTTTGACTCCTTTGTAAACAATGCGAATTTATGTGCCATTGCACATAATGGCACCTAAATTTCGATTGTTTACCAAGAAAAATGATTTAACACTTATGCATACTTTATGATCAAGGTGATTAACCTTGATAAACAAATACCAATTTTAGTGACAACAGTTCACGCCAAGCCCTCGGTATGTATTTGCATAGTGTTTCCCTAGTGCATTGAAACAGCTATATTGACATCGAAACCGTTTTGCGATTGTTATTGATATAATAATCGCACATGTATATCGTAAATGAAATTTCGTACTTTCCGCTTATTTAATAATATAATATATTTTAAGTGCAATATAGCATATCAGGTTACAAAGTAAAAGACAATTGACAAATTGGCAAATTGATGCTAATTAGGAATACAAACGAAACACAGCTGGTACATAATAGTTTTATGCTACACCAACACATTAAGTATATTTCCAGCACAAACTTAAAACGTAAAAAACATTTGTTCAATAATCAAACCATTGAACGTATGTTATTATGTCAGTGCTCATATTCCCTGTGTCTATCCTCATGGCGAGACGTTGGCGTGGACTCGTCCAACTTGAAGTGTACTCTTTCACGTGGCAAACGACGTGTTTCCTCCCTATCTTGACTGTAAAATGAGGACCGGGGACCAATCTGGTATTCTGACAATATGGCACGTTCTCCTAAACCTTGTCCATTTGGTTCCCGAGTATTGTCCCAATGACCAGTAGACTTTGCCCTTCGCAATTCGAATTTGTCTTCGTTTCTTGAGGAACGAGGAACAGCCGTAGTATCGTCGGAAGCGATGCTCATATTGTTTTCTATGTCATTATCATTGCTTCTCGTCTCAGATTCACTTTCTGTGTCGCTGGTATCCTGTTCAGTGCCATTCTTGCAGCCAAAGACGCAGTCCCACAAACATCGCCCAAGGCTCACACAAACGTATTCATTCGCCTTTGATAAGCCCTTAATATGTCGCATCCTAGCTTTACTCCTTTTATGATAGTGTGCATTACGCAACATGCAGTATTTCTCGTGATTCAACCATTGCTTTTCGCTGTCACTTAATACCCGGCCAAGTTGGTACTCCATTGGACCATATACCCTAATGTTGAATCTACATTCACCTTCAGGGCGCCTCCTTGGCG
The DNA here is from genome assembly GCA_031761405.1 of Serripes groenlandicus. NCBI lineage: Eukaryota > Metazoa > Mollusca > Bivalvia > Cardiida > Cardiidae > Serripes > Serripes groenlandicus. The sequence continues at coordinate 20,153,935 of JASEVX010000009.1, read as the reverse complement.
AATCAATCACACTCTGAAACGAATCTTCTGAAGATTCGAACCGATGTACTCCATACGCAACCGCCATCGGAAGGTCATACCACTCAGTCAAACTGTTACGTTTAATCGGAAGAAGAATTTCTCGATCAAACATCAGAACGTTTCTAAATTTGGCTGCAAGTTGGACACGTTGGAGAAATAGTCTAATGTGGTTAACACACCTGCTAACAATGTTAACACCCTCCTCAGTATCATCATGTGAAGCTGGTTTCCGATGACTTCTGAACTTTCTCTTCATTTCAACGTATTGTATGTGAATGTTATTCAGGAAACTGCTTTTATCGTGACTGCGTGTTTTAACTGCATCTTTCAAAACTCTTTCCTTCATTTCTCCTCTTTCAAACATATGACCTATGCTAGACCTCAGCTGTTCTATTTTGGAAATTAAAAGGCTATCCAAAAAACTACATTTTAACGCGATGACTTTGCTTGCTTGGTTTTCCACTATGTTTGACTTTAGTTTTTTGATATTTTCCCCGGCACATTTAGCAAGACTAGCACAACCTACTAGAAAAACATTATTTTTTCCTTTGGGAATCTTTTTAATTTGTATGGGAGGCAATTTTGGGAAAAGTGATTTGGAAGGAGATACATTTGCAGGTTTGCTTGATTTAATAATTGAGGTTGAAATATCCTTTCGCTTGCAAAGTTTGTGTGTATGTTTTCTATATTGCATGTCGAGCTTTTCCCATTTCTTTCTCTGTTTGATTATCTCCTTTTCTATTGTTTCTCTCCTTGTTTGGTCTGCAATATCAGAATGCTGTTTTTCACGAACAGCACTGAGGTCTTCTAAATTCGTTTTGCGTCTGCGGTTTAGGGAATCTTCGTAGCTCAAGACATCCGGTTCAATTTCAGTTTTGTTAGTATTTCTTATGAACGTATTAACATTTTCGCCGTAACTTTCGCTTATTACGCCGTTATTTTTGAAGTCATCAATAGTTTCATTAGTGTATTCAACGTCGTGTTCAGTATACACTTCTGTTGCTTGTACTCTCATCGCAATAAGATCATTTCGCTGTTCAGATAGTTTCGCCAATAAAGTATTCAAAATATGTATCTCTTCTAACAGAGCACCAGTTGACGTTGTCTGATCTCTTTCAATGTCTTTTGTTAATAACAAAATGTCTCGTTGGCAGTCGTTCAGAATGGAAACACATTTAATTATGTCTAGTTGGCTCAATGTGCACCATGGTGTATTGAAACCTACACTCTGCTTTGTATTCAAATTTCCGTTCATCAATAAGCGTTCTTCAAACTCTTGTGCTTCTATAATAGTCGAATTTTTAAGATGACCTATTTCCTCACTTATAACATCAATGCAATCTGATTGGTTTTTACTATCACTAAGAATTATTTCCTCACGTTTCTCCATTTCTTTTATCTCTTTTCTGAGAAATCGTTGTGCTTTACGAACATGTTCTAACATTTCTGAGCAAACAACTGCATTTCCATCAATATCTTTTGAATTGCGATAATTATCGGTGTTTTGAGATTTCATTTCTTCTGTTGCTATGGGATCTCGGTGGTGTTCCTTGAAATTTTCAATAGCATCAATCGTATCCTGAATGATCCTGATGACTTGGTGTGTATCGATGCGGTCACATCGTTGTTTAGAGCTATATTCGCATTGGGTATGTAAAGCGAGATCCGCTATTTGTTTGTGTATGCCTACACTTGTTCTGCCATGTGTTTTTGTACCAGTGGAAGGGTCATTGTTGATAGCGTTAGCATCAAATTCCCTCACTTGTATCGTTCTAGCAGCTGAATTGTTGATATCAGTCCGTTTAAGTGCGACTTCATTGTTTGTTAGTTTACTATGTGAGATCTTAACCACTTTATACCCGAGCAAATCATTCGGGCCACAGCAATAGTGCTGATAGTCTGCTAGTTTCCAAGTTAACATCCGTAAAACACTCTTTTCAAAATCATAATCCTTAGTGAATAGTCTATGCACGTGGTATCTGTAAGCTAGTCTCTCTCGTGCCATGAAGACCCCGTATGTACATGTCATCTGATGGTTCATCATGACCACAGTGGTCAAGCCGAAATGAGGTCGGGCGTTAAGACGGCACACTTCTCTATACTATACTCCGCGCCGTGCGTCACATTTTCTGAAATAGTGTATCGAAAGAAATGGCAATGCGTATTGAACTATTGATTGATTGATTGATTGATTGATTGGGGCTTAACGCAGTTTTCAACAATTGTTATTGTCATATCAAGACCAGTTCACCTACTCATGTGTTTTCTTAGCTTTCACACAACATACTTTCCAAGGAACTGACTGATTTTCCACATATACTTTTAGCCTATTGGTGAAAGACGAATGACGCTTGTCAAACGTCGGAAAGAATGTTGGCCGAGCTGGGATTGACAGCCCGCTTTGCTACCGACTGAGCTCGGCAATGAGTATTTTTGGCACATGATTCGTAATAAGCTGTTTTTCAGGTAGTAAACATTACATTATCTCAACCATTTGTCCCCTCTGATCAGGATCTACACATGGGTTTGGTTAATTAGAGTTAAACCCCGTTTCAATGATAGTTCAGTTGTAAGACCGTACCGAACGTGTTTCTCCTGGCTTTATCGGACCAGGCAAGTTGGTACCTTCTCACATAGACTTTCAGACGAACGTGTTTCTCCTGGCTTTATCGGACCAGGCAAGTTGGTACCTTCTCACATAGACTTTCAGACGAACGTGTTTCTCCTGGCTTTATCGGCCCAGGCAAGTTGGTTCAGACGAATTACATCGAACGTGTTTCTTCTGGCTTTATTGGACCAGGCAAATGTGTACTTTCCCACATAGCATTCAGACGAATGACATTTGTCACAATAGCTTTTGTTAATCATTGGCAAAATTTAATGGCCGACTTTTCGATCCAATAGTGAGAGGTAAATACGACGAATACATTATTAATCCGATCAGATTACAATGACTATGTAGAGTACTTGATTCAAGAACACAGAATGTTTTAATCATTTCAACCAGTTCATATCCAAATCCAAATCAACGAGTAACAGATATACCAATGACTCGAACATGTGACTAGAATATCGGATAACTCGAACCATTTCATGGAACGGACGACTTTTCGAAAAAGAAACCGGCAGCTTTTAGAGTGCAGTGGACTGATTGCTGTATTCAAAGTGTTCGGTCAATACATTTTCACAATACATCGGCTTAGTTATGAGTCAGGTATAAATATTTGTGTAAATAATTGATGACAAACAGGAAATAAAGATGAGGTTTTTCTTTTGTCTACGATTATATAATCAGTATCAAAATATCATATATGATCCTTATTATGATTATTATGTTTATTGTTGTTGTTATTATTATCATTATAAATGTCCTTGCTAAACACAGATTATTCAAATTTTAATGATTAATTCAAACTTTCTGGTATTCAAATCACAAATTTAGACGTACGTGAAACCGCAGAGATCCGCTTGTTGTTATATAAAATAAAAAGAAATACTTACATTTTTTTATAGGGTTTAGAATTTTTCAGCAACAAATACACAATGACGTAGTCGATGTGACAACGACGTCATTACGTCATTATTTTATGGCGGCACGTTAACAAATAATAGAATCTATCGTCCAATCAATAAAACCACCGGGAGCCAGACGTTGAATTCTGAAATTTGATTGGTTGATTTGAACAAAATATAGATCAAATGTAAGATACAACGGACTTTTCGGGTGTAGTACTTCCTGTGAAAGCGGACACAATATTGACAGATATATACATCCCTACGTATTCCATGTAACACAAACCACTCAGGTGCCTTTATGGGTGAACATCGAGTATTCACACAGGTGAGGTAGGGGTCCGAGCATATTTCGTAGGGTCAATTTTGAAATCTGATATTTAATATGGTGAACACAAATCATCTTTATGATCATACCAAACAATAAATATCTTTAAAAATGATAAACGGCTATCAATATAAGAAAACACTGAAAAATGGAACATGCGCATATTATTTGACTTAAATATCAGAAAGGTTCTATGTGTTTACCAAAGGCTAATCGGCCATCTCCACCCAGCTTCAGTTTCTATAAAAAGATTATCAAGGCCGATAATACGCCACATGACTGGAGATTACGCGAGGCTCCCAAGAGGTGTAAAAGTTTACATTGACGATAAATAACTGAAAACTTATCTTGTTTCAAAAATAATTAATATTTTGCTCTTAAATATTATATCTCATACGTTTTCACTGATTTTTTTTAACTGAAATTTATTTCTTAAGGAAAACAATTAAAAGTTAGTATGCAGAACACTTCATTTTAAAACTTCATCTTAGTAGTGCCTCTCGTAGGATCGCCAACTTTACTATGCACCAATCAAAACGTTTCTTTTCCTTTATTTCGTCGACATTATTCATTAAATATGACACTTGATTGGTCTACAATCTAGATCATTTGTTTAACATGTATGTCAAAACTGAGGTTAAACAGCTATCGCCGAAAAACATCAGCTAGCTATTTCCACATGCTAAATTTGTTGACATTTTTGGACGAAATCAACCCTTACCACTCACAGTCTTCAGTGTTTAATAAATTTCTATTTTTACCTTTTCTGCCGAATCATATGCAATGGTGTACGTGCGTGTATGTCTGGTACGCGCCTGCCTAGTCCTAACCTTTATGCGAGGCATATATATTATAATAAAATGCACGTGTTTTAATGAAATATATAATTTGTTTTATGAAAAACACAATTAGCTAAACAACACAGTTAACCCTTTCCCTCATATAGACGCTTTCTGACGCCCCTGCAGCAGATGGCTTTTTGAAAACATAGCAACAAAAGAAGAAATTGCACAAAACGTGCAATTTCTCCTTTTGTCACAATGTTTTCCACTTTTAGTCATAGGTTATCCATTCAATTATAGAGATTTTCCATTATTTGACAAAATATGTTCAAAGTCATCTGCTGCATAATTGCCGTATGGGGGAAAGGGTTAAAAGTCAATACAATTGAATCTACAACGGTGTTCATATGTTGACGTATGAGCCGCTCCATGAGAAAACCAACATTATGGACTATGCGTAATGTATCGACCCAGATTAGCCTGCGCAATCCGCGCAGGCTAATCCGGACCAGACACATTCCGTCTCAGGGTGATAGATCTGATGATTCCTGAGACAGGATATCCACCGGAGGTTCGTCAGTGCGGTATGTTTAGGCTGAACCGGTCGATACTTTACGCATAGTCCACAATGTTGGTTTTCTCGGGGGGACGGTCAAATGTTTAACATAACTACATGCAGCTAAACAACATAGTTTAAATTCTATAAAATTGAATCTACAACGGTTGTCATATGTTGGGATATGTTCAACATGACTGCTGTATGCAGTGACTAATCTGTCGTCTCGAGAGTCTGGAGCATGCTTTTAAATTATTTAATATTTTATCTTTTTTAAAGGATATTTCTTGTCATATATTTGAGTTTACCTTCTGGAAATTCTAAGCACACTGTAGTAACAGAACAGAACCGAATCTGTATTTAGTAATTTATGCAATAAAGCTTATTATCAAATAATACAAAAAATAATGACATACAATGGAAAACGGCATGTATTTTCGTGTTTGAACACAACGACCAGTGTAGACGTGAGGTGAGAGTACTAAATTTTAGGTCAAAGGGAAGTAAGATTTCAGATGAATATGTAAGACTGAAATTGTCACCCATTGGACAATAATGATTTTGCTGAAAGTTGAATTCTTTTTTTGAAAACTATATTATCCTGTGAGTGATTTGTAACCAAACCCTGGTCTGCTTTTGACTGTATTGACACCTTCAGAGTATTTTTTAGAACATCCTGTATTTTCTGAAATTTAGAGTGAAATTCAGTGCGGGATAAGGGTGACCTATCATTTGACGTCATAGCTAAAAAAAATGGTAGCATGAGCCCTGAGTTTCTGATGCTGTAATGGTAGATATAAGAATGGACTTTGATTTAATACAGGTTTGTGGCTTCATCGAGATGTTGGGAAAGAACCATAACCCATAACGCTACAATGGTCGCCTATGTAAAATGAATTGCTTCCCTTTGACCTAAATAACGCACAACTAGAGGGTTGTGGGCATCGCGAAAAAAAATTTGGTTCATGAATACCCTTATCAACAGTATGAAAACATTTGTCTGATAATGCTGCAGAGTTTGCGGAGCTAACCCTTCACATATGTTGTTATACGCATGTTATACAATACAATCTAGGCAATACACCATTCCATATCATTAACTTTATTTCTGAAGTAAAACACTCACAGCGATTATGGGATTCGCGATACGATACGACATAAACGCTCATTTGAAAACAAGTTTCGGACACGTATAAATCATCACGCATTATAACTGCGCGATACAATACGATACGACATAAACGCTCATTTGAAAACAAGTTTCGGACACGTATAAATTATCACGCATTCTCACTGCGCTTCCGATCTAACAAGTCACCGTAAGCAGCCATGTTGGACAGATCAAAACAGTTTTCTACCGTTGAAGATGCAATACCCATTGGATCATCTCGTCTTATCTCGTCAAAACTCATTTAGACACTGGACATTGTTTTGAACACTTTCTGGCGCGTAAGCAGCAGACGACGTTTGAAAACATTTTAAGAAAAGGAGTAATTTCTCCTTTTGCCACAATGTTGTCAGTGTTTAATTAAATATTCATGTATAAATATGTCCCATGCTCTCGCTTCGATGTGCTTAAACTCGTCTGCTGCAGATTTATTGGAAGCCGCCAGTCGGCGGCTTCCTGTAGGGATGCCTAGAAATTTAGCACAAGAAGAATATTTAGACTTGCCAGTTGGAAAGGGGAATTAATTTAAGTTAGTAGGTACTAAAGTTATAAAAATCTCTCTCGATCTGTAATTCTTGGGTATTGAACTCGTTCTCGCGCCGGTAGTGGGGAAAAGGGTGATCCCGCTCTCACGGGATTCGAGCCCGATATTTGTGTAATGCAAAACGGCGTGTCGTTATTACAGATTGTTTTCTCTTTAACCATTTCCCACATACACACATCTGCAGCGGATGAAAGTTTGATCACATTAAGTAACTTTCTATAAATGTAAGACCAATTATTGAGTAGACTAAAGTTGAAAACATTGCGGCAAAAGTCCGTCTTCTTAAGAGGCGTCAGTTAGTCTGTATTAAGGAAAGGGGCCCGGTTGGCATGCCAGAATTCCCGATAACTCAGTCGGTATCAAAGCGGGTTGTCAATCCAGGGAGTGTGAGTTCAAACCCAACGTCCTTACGGACGTTTGCCAGTAGTCACCACGACAAGCATCTTTCACCAATGGGCTATCAGTCTGTTAAAAGCAACCAGTTGATTGGAAAATATGTTGTGCGGAAAACTGTTGAAAGAGTGCCTTATGCAACACACGGACAGGTGGAATGGCCGCCGTGATATGACTGAACAAAAAGTTGAATGTTCGTTACATAGTAAAACAAGGGCACCGCAAAGCGGATGCATCCCCTCGGTATTTAATCATCACATCGAGTTCTCTTGTGATCAAGATCAGGCTTCTAGACCTTGCCATATACTAACTGTATACCAAGTTTGGTTAAGATCGGTCAAAGGATGTTCAGTGTAGAGTGGTCACAAGGTTGTTACGGACGGACGCACAAACAAACAGCCCCATTACTATATCCCCTCTCAAACTCTGTTTGACGAGGGGATAATAAAAACCTGGAATCGCTAAGACTTTACTCTTTCAGCGCCAATGGCAATATCATCAAGACAAACTTTCTGACAAAATATCAAGCTGATCAAGTCAAAAAGTCATATTCGATCTTGACCTAGATATCACTAAGACAAACATTCTTACAAAGTTTCAACATGCTCAAGCCAAAAATGTGGCTTCCAGAGTGTTAACAAGATTTTCCTTAAATTTGGCATAGTGATCTAGTTTTTGACCAGTCATGACCTATATTCGAACTTGGCCTTAATAAACATTTGGTCATAGTTTTATCATGCTCAAGCCAAAAATGTGGCTTCCAGTGTTAACAAGATTTTCCTTACATTTGGCTTAGTGACCTAGTTTTTAACCGGACATAACCAATATTCAAACTTGGCCTAGATATCATCAAGACAAACTTTCTGACAAAGTTTCAACATGCTCAAGTTAAAAATGCGGCTTCCAGGGTGTTAACAAGCTTTTCCTTCAATTTGGCCTAGTGACCTAGTTTTTGACCTGACATGACCCATATTCAAACTTGGCCTTGATATCACTAAGACAAATATTCTGACAAAGTTTCAACATGCTCAAGCTCAGTGTGATGACTTCTGTAAACCAATTTCCTCAAGTCTGATGATCCGACATGACCCATATATCACTAAGACAAATTTTCAGACAGTTTCAACATGCTCAAGCCAAAAATGCGGCTTCCAGAGTGTTAACAAAATTTTCATTAAATTTGGCCTAGTGACCCAGTTTCGAACTTGGCCTAGATTTGATGGAGATATATGTTCTGATAAACTTTCAACATGCTCAAGTTTATAATATGGCTTCCAGAGTGTTAACAAGATTTTCCTTCAATTTTTGCCTAGTGACCTAGTTTTAAGACCCGACATTACTATATTCGAACTTGGCCTAGATATCACTAAGACAAACATTCTGACAAAGTTTCAACATGCTCTAGTCAAAAATGCGGCTTCCAGAGTGTAAACAATTAAATTAAATTTGGCCTAGTCACCTAGTTTTTGACCCGACATGACCCAGTTTCGAACTTGGCCTAGATTTGATGGAGATATATGTTCTGATAAACTTTCATGAAGATTGGATGCAAAATGTTGCCTCTAGAGTGTTAACAAGCAAATGTTGACGACGGACAAAAGGCGATCACAAAAACTCACCTTGAGCACTTTGTGCTCTGGCGAGCTAAAAATTCGATCCAGACAGGCAACGGTATTGAAAACATTCTGCCGAATCAGACTATGTACATGTTGACTTTCTCATTCAACTTTTTTTTCAGTAATAACAGCTTCATAAGAGATTTTCTGTGTTTTTTGCCTCGATCTTTTCAAAATCGTCTGCTGCAGATGTGTTGTATGTAGGAGACTCCTAAGGAGAGGGTTAAACCTCTTTCAGTGTGATGACTTCTGTAAACCAATTTCCTCAAGTCTGATGATGCCGATATTGTGACAAGAAATTAGATTAAATCAACAACAACTATATTTAACAAAATCATTTATTTTCAATATTGTATCAATAAATCAGCATTCAAAAAAATATGTTAACATATAAACTTTTATATTTTCAACTCTATTCAATAATTATACCTTTCTTTCATAGATATTTTAATTATTTTTGCGTAAATGGTTCTATAGTCGTCTGCAGATCCGTCATTTGAAATTCCATTCTTAGGGTTGTGACTTCTAACATCACTGCTTAGTTATTTACGAGTAAAAGAGAAGTTACTTGTGATGAGTGATTTAATTTTTCTCACAATGTTTCCAAATGCATCCATCTGCAGCAGAGAAGTGGAAAAGTGGAGAAAGATAAGCCTACATGGCTAGTCTGACAATTATAGACTAGGCCTTGTTAAAAGCAAGTCAATCAATTAATGTATATGATTAACCCTTTCCCACATACAACATATCTGCAGCATAAATGAAAGAACAATGATCGAACAGAGTTGAAAACATTGTCACAAAATGAGACCACTTTTCCACAATGATTACAAAAGTCTGCTGAGCATGTGTGCGTGAAAGTGTTAACCCTTCTCCTCGTATCGACGCTTTCTGACGCCTCTGCAGCAGACAGCTTTTTGAAAACATAGTGACAAAAGAAGAAATTGCTCAAAACGAGTAATTTCCCCTTTTGCCACAATGTTTTCAACTTTTCATAGATTATCCATTCAATTAAAGAGATTTTCTATTTTTTTACAAAATATGTTCAAAGTCGTCTGCTGCAGAATTGTCGTATGAGGGAAAGTGTTCAAGAATTGACTTGCATGGACTTGCATCTCAGATTTAAAATGAAACTTAAAATATGAAATAAAATTGATGATAAACCAACTCAATTCTTTAATTTCACTCTGTCATTTTGAATCTTGACTAGAGGGTTCTTCTTCAGTTTTGTGTTAAACTTGGCCCACAGTTTTTCTTCAGATTTTTCTGTGCATCCCTGAGCTAAGTATTCTGCCAGTACCTGTAATAAAAGCAAAATCAATCATGCATGTATACATCATTTTTATCACAGGACAATGCTTGTATCCGATCTAATATACCCATTACATATTTCTTTATATGTTACATGTGTAATATAACATGACGAACCACTATTTTTGTATTCATCCGCGAATGTTTACAAAATGGCTGAGAATGTGTATCCGGTAAATTCAAACGACACAATAGATGAACAAGGTAAATGGACCATTATCGGTCATATTTTTGTGTGTGATTATTTAACAGTTTATTAAGTATTACATGTTGAAACTATTTTCTGACAGAGAAAAACTGATTTTCTTTTTGTATTTCGTCATATGATAAACGAATTTGACATTCATTGTCATTTCATAAAGTTTTATCAAACTTTTCCAAGAAACAAGCAAATTCATGAAATTTATATCCCCCGTTTGCAGGAAATATTGTAGGAATAAAGTCCGCCGAAAGTGAGGATCGAACTTGGCCTAGGTTGTTACCAAGTTTGAAAAAAAACCGGTTCACATTTATGGTAGTTATTGCACGGAAACAGCAACAAACAACATTTTTTGTTAAATAAGGGGCCATAACTCCACCAAATAAAGTCTGCCGAAAGTGACGATCGAACTTGGCCTAGCCCTTAAGGCATTTAACCTTGTTACCAAGTTTGAAAAAAAAAGGTTCACATTTGTGGTAGTTATTGCACGGAAACAGCAAGAAACAACATTTTTTGTTTAATAAGGGGCCATAACTACACCGAATAAAGTCCGCCGAAAGTAACGATCGAACTTGGCTTAGCCCTTAAGGCATTTAACCTTGTTACCAAGTTTGAAAAGCACGGAAACGAAGTGTGACAGACAGACGGACAAACCCAAATTAATAACCCCCCTTTTTTCTTCGAAAAAGCGGGGGATAATTATATAACTCGCTTAATAAAACTTTATATGAAATGACAATATCCTATATATACATTTTTTGCTTATCCCTTTTTTTACATGAAGACACATTCTGACTAATCTGCAGCAGACGACTTTTGAAAAAAATTGTCCAAAGAAAAAATTGCTCATTATGGGCAATTTCTCCTTTTCCACAAAGTTTTCAACTGTATTACATTTCTGTTTGTCGAGATTTACTATATATTTATGACAATGTATTTAAAGCTGTCGGCTGCACATTTGTTATATGTGGGAAAGGGTTAAACTTATGATGACATGATATTGAGCAAATTCTTCATGTGCTATAATTTTTAATTATCACGTTCATAAAGAGAGGTATTTAACCAAAGTCTTTGCTGTAGATTTTTTTTATCTAACTATGTGCTTTAGCCCTTTATTTTTGGTTTGCTTGAAAATGTGTATTTTACTATAGATAACCCTTCCCTGTTTCACACATGTAGACGCATTGCAGTAAATTACATTTGCTACAATGTTTTCAACTTCACTCAATTATTTTACACTTATTTAAAAGGATTTTCTGTATTTCTGCCAAGATGTATACAAAGTCGTCTGCAGCAGATTTTTTGTATGTGGGAAAGGGTTTAACATTTGTTTACCCTGTTATGCATACCAAGTAACCATACTTGCGAACAAAACAGCCTGCATACTTGCACCATTTAATAGGGTCTACATTGTTGGAAAACTAATTATTATTTCTTTGCAAACAAGACTGCATAAAATTCCCAGAACTTAAACATAATATAAAGTACATCAAGAAATTCACAGTTTATCCTGGTAAACTCAGTCACTGTGTCAAACAGTGACTTAATAAATCAATATTTGTTACTGTTTTCTGAAGCAGACAACTTTTAATACATTAAGGCAGAAATATAAAAAATATTAACAAATGAAAATGTTATTAATATTATTAAATTGAGGTGAAAACTTTGTAGGAAAAGCAAAAAAATGCTCATTATGATCAATTTCTCCTTTTGCCAGCCGCACTGGCATCAGAAAGTGTCTGTCGAGGGAAAAGGTTAACCTGATTTAACACTGTTTCAACATGCCATCAGTAAGGTAAATAGAACATTTGTTTGTTTAGATGTATGTTTGTGACATATTTTCACTCATGAACATCAAATACACTGTAACAAACAATAATCCCCTGGTTAATCAATGCCTCTGACAGCATAAAATGTAAGATAAAATAATAATTACTTTTTTCCTTAATTTCTTTATCTTTATTTCCGAGTCTTTTCCTTGTAGTACTTCAACAATAACTCCTGCCCAATCAAATTTCGTTTTAAATCTCTTTTTCTCTGGTCCCTGTTCTTCCTCATTTGATTCCCCATCTTCCTGCTCTGACTCACCATTTACTGGTTCCTCATTTTCATCTGCTTCATCTATTGAGGTAATAAATATTTAAAAATATAACCATAATAAAACAAGCAAATTCAGAGAATCATGGTCCCCCGCCAGGGTCAAGGTCACAAAAATTGGTATTGATGGAAAGGGGTTGTCACAAGGAATACACATGTGAAATATGAAAGCAGTACCTATTACGGTTCAGAAGTAAGGGCCATAACTCCGTGAAAAATCATCCAACCGGAACGCAAACACGATATGCGCATCTACACTTGGTGGTGATCCTTCCTATGAAGTTTCATAAAATTCCAAAAAGCGGTTGCAGAGAAATAGCCCGGAAAAATGAATTTAGTCATACATAGCCTGATGGTGGAGTAAAGGGCCATAACTCCGTGAAAAATCATCCAACCGGAACGCAAACACGATATGCGCATCTACACTTGGTGGTGATCCTTCCTATGAAGTTTCATAAAATTCCAAAAAGCGGTTGCAGAGAAATAGCCCGGAAATGAATTTAGTCATACATAGCCTGATGGTGGAGTAAAGGGCCATAACTCCGTGAAAAATAATCCAACCGGAACGCAAACACGATATGCGCATCTACACTTGGTGGTGATCCTTCCTATGAAGTTTCATCAAATTCCAAAAAGCGGTTGCAGAGAAATAGCCCGGAAATGAATTTAGTCATACATAGGGGTAAAGGGCCATAACTCCGTGAAAAATAATCCAACCGGAACGCAAACACGATATGCGCATCTACACTTGGTGGTGATCCTTCCTATGAAATTTCATCAAATTCGAAAAAGCGGTTGCAGAGAAATAGCCCGGAAACGAAAGTGTGACAGCGTGACGGACTGACGGACTGACGAATGAGAAATAATAGTCCCCGCGCTTTCGCGAAAGCGGGGGACAACAAGCAAATTCAGAGAATTATGGTCCCCCGCCAGGGTCAAGGTCACAAGGTCAAAAAAATGGAAAGGGGTTGTCACAAGGAATACACATGTGAAATATGAAAGCAGTACCTATTACGGTTCAGAAGTTATGACCAAGGTTAAAGTTTTTGTGACAGCGTGACGGAGGGACTGACGGACTGACTGACGAATGAGAAATAATAGTCCCCAGCTTTCGCTAAAAGCGGGGGACAATAAACTTGATGTATGGGGGAAAAAACCACCTTAAAAACAGGACAGTTCCACAAAACACATCTCACATGCAGGAAGCTGGAAAAATAATTGTGAAATGTCCTGTCAAAAATATCCACAAAGGGGAATAACCTAAAATTTATGCATGCTAGAATTAGAGTTCTCATGCACTTTACATCTGCAAATGTATAGTGTTTTATGGCACCTAGACAGCAAAGGTCTTTACATGTTTAGATAATAAGCTATTTACACATCAAGTTTGAACATGATACATTGGTAAGTATGTGAGAAAATGGGCAAACAAGAAACATGGAAAAGGGAGATAACTGAATTAATAAATAAGCTAGGGTAAAGGTTGGTGGGCCCCGCACATCTACAGATCACAAGCTACTGGTATTTCCAATACAAAAGTGAGAACATTTTCAAACAAGTAAATATGAATAAGGGGACGGAACCATGATGGTCAAAAATTGGATATCACATAAGTTTCCAATGTTCTTACTCTATGCTCACAAGGAAAACAAGCAATGCCTCCTGGTGGTTATGTTTATCAATGAATTGTAATAATTTCAATAATCTTGGTAGATGCTCAACCATGGAACATTTGTATCTAAATTATTTTAAAATCGGACTTTATGTTTGAACAAGTAGATTTTTAAAGTTTTCATAATATAAACATATAAGGAAAACAAGCCCCAACCCCTGGTGGCCTTTTTTTTTCAATGGATCAGAATTATTTCAACAGTCTTGGTGGAGGGTTACCCAAGGAACCATTTGGCCAAATTATTTTCTAATCGAGCCAGTTCTTTAGTACAAAAAGATTTTTAAGTTTTCACTATACATATACAGAAAACAAGCTCTACTGGCTGGCGTCCATGTTTTTCAATGGATCGGAATAATTTAAACAATCTTTGAAGAGGGTCACCCAAGAAACATTTGTGCAAATTAATTTTAAAATCAGTTCTGTACTTTTGGACAAGAATAAGTTAAAGCATTTTCCCCCTTTTCGGAATCCACAGCAACTTAAGTTCTGTATGTAATTAATTTTTTGAACAATTTTGCAAGGGGACCATTAAATGAACATTCCTGTGAAAATATATTGAAATCGGTCCATTGGTTTAGGAGAAGTTGTTTGTAGGAAAATGTAAACATACAGACGACGACAGTTAGTGATCACAAAAACTCAACCAACACTTTCTGCTTAGGTTAGCTAAAAAGTGACATAATTCCAAAAGAAGGCATATTAGAGTTATGTCAATCTTCATTATCACTAGGTACAAGTGCTTTACAGAGGACTAGAAAAGAGGGAGTGAACAGCTCTTTTCCCCCCACAATATTTCTCTTATTACTCAACCAAATCCTATGTTGTAGGTACTCAAAAGAATCGTCTCACTCAGACGATTCTTTTGAGTACCTACAACATAGGATTTGATTGTCAAATAAGGATTTTAGAACATACAAAATGCACCTTATTTAGAGCTCTGGCTTCAAATTTGAAGTCAATCCATAAAACAGTATCGCAGATATCACCAATTAATCCATATCCATTTTATTTGAATAAGTTAGGGTCTCCATGTAAACCATCTTTCTATGCCTTTGCCATATACAATAAATCTTCCAACGGAAGACTCAGTAAACATTTAGACAAGTTATGGAAATACTTTTTAAATGAAACTATAATTATGAAATAGATTTGAAACAATGACCAGGAATTTCTCCTTTTGTCATAATGTTTTCAAAAATCTTCTGCTGCAGATGCCTCAAAATCCTTTATATCCAGACCAAATGTTGAAACAGACTACAAAGAAAACATAATATTTTCCCCCTACCTATTTCTTCACGCTTTCTCTTTTTTCCAATACGGTTTTCCACATCTTCATGACCTTTTTGCTTCTTCTTTTTTTTCTTTTTATCACATTGTTCTGTAGCATCGTCATTTACACATTCAGTATTCTTATTTTTCTTCTCCTTTTTTTGTGCCTGTTTTCTCCTCTCCTCTTTTTTTTCCCTTTTGTTTAGTTTTTTCTCAATTTCTGCAGGTTCTGATGGAGCGTCCTTATCAGCTACAACTTCTTGTGAACTGTTTTGTTTAACTTCTGAGTTGTTTGTCTGTGCACTATTATTCTTTCCATTCTGTTGGTTTGTTGGAGGTGCCTAAAATTGTTAAAATGTTCAACCGTTTCCACATACAACAAAACTGCAGCAGACGACTTTGACGACATGTAGGCAAAAGTATTGTAAACCTCTATAAATGAAAGTACAATTACTGAATAGAGGTGAAAACATTGTGGCAAGAGGAGAAATTGCTCATTTTGAGCAATTTCTCCTTTTGCCACATTGTTTTCAATAGTCGTCTCCGGCAGCAATGCCAGAAAGTGTCCGTATGTGGGAAAGGTGAACTAGAAATTCAGTGATTAACCCTTTCCCACATACAGACGCCTCTGCAGCATACCTCTTTTGAAAACATTGTTCAATAATTGTACCTTCATTTAAAGACTTTCCATTAATTTGAATAAATGCTTTCAAAGTTGTCTACTGCAAACTTGTTGTATGTCAGAAAGAGGAGATTATAAGTCCACTCCAGTAATGGAGGTCTTGCTTGTAATCAAAAGTTATTGCCAATGTTAAAAGTTTAGAAAAGTAGTGCAGAGGTTTATGTCAAGGTCACAACATCTAACAATTTGGTGACGAGCAAGGACCTGTCAATAGGAATAAACATGCCTTTATGACATTATGAAGATATTAAGATTAACAACATTGGAATAGATGAAAATTACTTGTCACAAGGAACACACATGCCTTTATGAAAGATGCCTTTATGAAAGCCCTATATCTGGCAGGTTAAAAATTGTTGTCAATGCTATGGTTTCTGAAAAGTACGTCAAGGGTCAATGTCAAGGTCATATTGGAAATTTTGGTACAACTGGAAGGAATTGTCACAAGGAAGCACATGCCTTATAATTATGGTTACCCTTCCTTTGAAGGGTAAAAATAATGTTTTGGTTTATAACAGAAAGGTCTAACCATATGCATTATATTGACCCTTTTCCACATACAACAAATCTGCAGCAGATGACTTTGTAAACATCTAGATAAAAACTATATCTCTATAAAAGAACGTATAATCATTGAATAGAGTTGAAAACATGGTGACAAAAGGAGAAATTTCTTGTTTAGAGCAATTTCTTCTTTTGTTGCCATGTTTTCAAAAAGCTGTCTGCTGCAGAGGTGTCATGAAGGGTCTATACGAGGGAAAGGGTTAAAGCCCTATCGCAGACAGGCAAATAAGATAAAAAAAAAAAGAAGAAAAATGAAAAGCAGATACTTTTGAGACAAAATAAATAACATTAAAGGAAATGTTTGAGTTGATTCTACTTGACATACAACATTCACAAAAAGTCATGCAGGCCAGAGGGTAAAATCAATCATCAGTTTTACTCACTGGTTTCTCTATATTCTGATCAATAATATCCCATATCTGTGTCGCTGTTTTGCCATCATAAACACCCAAACTGTTCTTTACAAATGACTGAAAGAAAACAATTTTCATTAATTGTTGATTTATTGTGAATCAGATATTCATAATTATATAGGTATTACTATTATTCTGTTGAAGTTGCGATCCAGGTTTTAGTTTTATACGACAAGGGACGTGGACAATTGATATCAAACACAATTGACTAAAATTCTGTATTTTACCAAGTCAAATACGTTGCCAATTTAGGTTATGGTACCACACTGAAATATGATGTGAAGTCAAATGAAATATGCATCATTCACAATGTGGTAGTTGGGTGTTTGATATCAAACTGTCCCAAGCCCTGGGTAGACAATGCTAAAGCCTACCATTTCTGCAACAAAACTTTCCTTTTATTGTATACCATGTTTAACTTTTAAGACAGAATAAAGAAAAAAGTATACATTAATTTCTATATTCTAAACAAAGAAATAACATTATTTACACATAAAATTTAATTTATGATTGGTGTGTGTGAACCACGCCCAACTACCACATTTTGTGCATATTTCAATGAAGTCCCATCATATTTCAGTGTGCAGGTTTATAATAAAACATTTTTTATTTATAGAAATGTTTCGGAATGAGAAAAAACATATTTCCCGAAAGAAAATAATTCCGTTAGGTGATTATTGCTGGATTGTCGCTTGCCAGGATTAAAAGAAATGGTATTATATAGACCAGATAAGGAGGGTTATACAGTTCATTTCCCCTCAATATCTCTCTTATTATTCAAATAAACCCTATGATGTGGGTACTCAAAATAATTGCCTCACTGAGACAATTCTTTTTGAGTACCAACAACATAGGGTTATAAAGTCAAATAAGGATTGAGGACATGACAAACGCCCCTGTATTAGAGCTCTGATATATATTACATTACCAATTATGTTGCATCGTGAAAGCATAATGTACAGAGCGACTTTTATAAAAAAATTATGAATTGACATCTCTTTTCATTAATTAGTTTAAACTTAGTTTAAACTTATTTATTTTAAATCGATTGCGAAACAAGCTTTAAGCTTATATTAATCACGCTCGATGTCTGCTTCCAGGATACTTAACCAGTACTCGCGCCGATTGTGTGGAAAAATCCCAAAGTCAGGACCCGCTCATCACGGGACTCGAACCAGGGACCTTTGATGTGAGAGGCCGACGCTCTACCTCTGCACCACTGTCTTCCACTCATCTCTTTTCATTGATTGTATTTATTATTTATAACATATTTACCCCTGAATGTTTGATACAAGAATTCTTATACCTCATAATTTTTAAACACCTTAAACAAATTCATGCTCACGACACTTGTTTGCTACAAGCTTGTTTGCACAAGTACTCCATACAATATTCTTTACAGGCAACTGAGTTTCTTCACATATTGATTATTTATCCCCTGCAGGGAAAGGGATGACTATGGTCAATCATCAGAAGGAAAGAATTGCTGAGCTGGAGTTCAAACTTTTGACATATGGAATTGATCATTTGTCTCTGTATCTGAACATACCTCAAACTTGGCTTTCTTGAATGGAATGTTTGGATAGTTTTTTAGCCGTTCAAAATGCCTCTGTAACCATGGCGGTTGTTGGCTTTTAACCTTATCTAGGGCCGTCAATACTCTCTGCAAGAAAATAATTGTAAGGATTAAATTTCACTCCTCCCTTCATACAAAAAGTCTACAAACAAGTTTGAGCTTCTATCAGTTCCTAATATAACACTTTAAGTATGGTCTGCTTTAAAACATGTCACTAGAATATTTAATTAGGGACCATTTCAACCCTCATTTATTCTTTTGTCACTATGTTTTCAAAAAGCCGTCTGCTGCAGAGGCGTCAGAAAGCATCTATATGAGGGAAGGGGTTAAAAGTCCCCATATTTGACGTCATTTAGATTTCTTATTTTCGTGTGGTGTAATTTAAACACATTCATCCTAAAACATTGAAGACTTTTCCACAATTAGACACATTCTGGCATGTATGAAACAGACACATTTTGAAATAACAATAGCAAAGGGAGAATTTGCTCATGATGAGCAATTTCTCCTTCAACCACAATGAGTTTTATTTTATCAACCTTTAATTAAGTAGAATTTCAAGGTTTCCTTGATTTTTCAAAGTCATCTGCTGCAGATTTATTGTATAACATGGGACTAGGTATATTGTTTATCTAACCCCAGCTGGTGTCAATATCTTTAACCCTTTACCACATACAGACGCTTTTTGACACCTCTGCAGCAGTCGACTTTTGAAAACATTGTGACAAAAGAAGAAATTGCTCATTATGAGGAATTTCTTCTTTTGCCACAATGTTTTCAACTTTTCTCAGTAATTCATTTATAGAACTTTTTTGTGCTTTTCCTAGAAGTTTTCAAAGAAGTCTGCTGTAGATTTATTGTTTAATGGAAAGGGTTAAATACTGATGGGGATGAACTTTCTGCCCTTTCAAAGTCAAGAATACAAATCACAAGTTCAATTTAATAGAATAACTATTTTATTTAGAAAACGGCCAAATGATGTTCATACCTCAAACCATAGTTGTTGCTTCTGTTGTCCTTTATTCACAGTCTGTACAAAATTCTTGCCACCGTATCTCTCATTTTCTGTGACACAGGAATTGTGGGTCTTATACTCCTCTCCACTGAAAATGTTGAAAGATGGTGCTAGTTACAAACAAATCTAAATTGTTATTTAGCAAAAAATAATTACTGATATTCTGAAAACAATATTTTATCATTCATTTATTGATAAGACATGTGGGTAGAGAAACATCCTAACATTGTAACAAATCCTACACAGCACAGATTAATTATCACAATTGGAAAACATTGAGGAAAAGAAGAAATGTCTCTTTTTTTTATGCACAATGTTTGAAATTTTACTTAAATCGTTTGCTTTTTCTATCAACACATAATGTCGAATTTGAACAATCTAAATATTTGCCTAGATCTCTGCTTAGTACTATCAGAACTTTCCTGTCCAGTTTCAATGAAATCCAGCAAGCAGATGCTGAGGAATAGCTAAGACACAAATAATTTGATGCAAGCATAAAATGACAACACAGCCACTACATAGGTTTGACATTTTTAAAGAGCATAAATTGATAAAATGGGAGATGAATATCTCCGAGTTAACTTTACTCACGGAAAATCTTTAACACAGTCTATGCAACAGAAAACGGCACCCCAACACCGCTTGAAGGCCAAATGTTTCTCTACTTGAGGCTTCTTCACAGAGTCACCACACCGACTACATGTGAACACGACCATTTTTGCCCTGAAAATAAACAAATAACCAGAGGTCCAGATAAGAAGGATTATTCAGCTCTTTTCCCTGCAATATCTCTTGTTCCAACCAAATCCCTATGATGTGGGTACTCAAAAGAATCGTCTCATTGAGACGATTCTTTTGAGTACCCACATCATGGGGTTATAAGGACAAATAAGGATTTTTAGAACATGCAAAATGCCCCTTATCTAGAGCTCTGCGGCACCTTTAAAAACAATATGATTTTTTCTCATCCCTCCAGCTTCATATAAATTTCATAGTATATCATTATAATTAATATGCAAATTGCAATATGGATTCCAGGTTTCTGTACATTTAAAAGATTTTATATTTGGAATGTTTGTATCTGTAACAATGCAATATGTACTGTGATCATATGTACAATGAAAAAAACAATAAACAAATTTGGACATCTTTAAGGCATTTGTAAAGGACAGTTAGCGGTTTATTATGATGGCAAAATAGCATCACAGACTTCAGAACCATTTTGGCTTTCTCAGTCATCATGAACATAAAATTTAAACAAGATCACTGTTGTAGTATTTACTTTCTTATTTTTCTTACATTTAGTCAGATATCTGGGCATAGATATAGATATATATATATATATATATATATATATTAGTTTACTTGGATAAATTATTGAATAAGCTATCAATACTATTATAGGTATGTTCGGGTTTTTCATGTAGTTGTTTAATTATTCAAAACTCTGCAGTTAAAAGTGAGCACAAAATCTGCGTGCAAATTTCTCATATTTTTTTTATCGATGTCATCTGTACTCCGATTTGAACAGTCAAAATACAAATCGCATTTATGTACAGAAACTTGGACTAGCTTAATGATAATTTAAATAATTATCACAGTTTACATAACTGGGCAAAACAACTCACTTTTTGGGGTTGAATCAACTTGAAGCAATCAGGTATTGTGGTAATTAGGGTGCAACGACCGGATACCATAGAATGATAGATCAGAATATAGAGAAAACAGGGAGAACTGAAGATCGATTTTAACTTTTTGCTGGTTGTAAGCGATACAGACAGCATATGACTTTTGTAAATGATGTTTGTAGAGTAGAAATGAATTGCTTTTAACATTTCAATCTTTTCTTAAAGTTTGAGTAACCGGTCTAGAATAATCATATTTATTAAATTCTCATACGTTGTAGTATGATCTTGATTCTTCTGCAGGGTTCACCCTGGACATCTTTTTTCTTGCGCAATCAATAGCCAAACGTGAGCTTATTAAGAATGATAAAAAAAAAAAAACACGATTAGAATGGAATTGCACGAAACTTTGAGACACAGGGACAGGGTTCACGCTGGGCTTCGCAAACGGCGCCAATGGCGCAAGAAATAAGAAAGTGGCGCCAGAAAATAAGATTCGGCGAAAATGGCTGGCGCCAACCTATTTTACATCAACTTTCGATCGAATCGAGTCGGCCATTTTGACTGGTTCCCGCATTCAGCGATACGGCTTTATCAGTCAACGCGTGTAGCGAGTACCAGCATTGTTTATCGATGTCCGATAGCTTTACGATACGATAATGCTTGTTTTTCACACCTTGGCGATCAGTTTATCTGTTAATCGGTAAGTTTGTTAGCGATGACACGTTCCTGTGTATATCGGCATCGTATTATGTATCAATTATATGTTGATGCGAGATTTAATTAGATGTCTTTAACGGGAAAGTTTAATACTTAATTACAGTGCAAACCTTTTTATTCTCTCGCATTTTTGTAGCTGTTTGTGAACATTTTGTCTTTCAGGGGTATTTTTAGATATAGCTACAAACTTTACATTGTTTAAAAATATATCCCAGTATGTTTGAAGTACCGACAAGGCTGTATATAAGACCCGTAGTTTTTTTTAAAAATGTCAGTCAGACTTTAGAAATTCTAAGAATGGCTAAGCAATCTCTTGAGTCCGTGGATTTTCCACCTGCTAAGAAAGTTAAATTATCTGAAAATCGACTGTTCAAAGAGTCTTGGAAAAATGGAAATAGCTGTTAAGATATGAATCAAATGTAAAAGCCATGTACTGTGATGTCTGTTTGAAATGTCAGATTTCTAATAGTTTCACAACTGGTTGCTTTGTTCTGAAGAAAGAGTCTGTGACTAAACATGCCAAAAACAAAGGTAATTGCCTATAAATTAATTTACATCACTTCAAGTCTTGATATCTAAATTACAAATAAATTATAATGAAAACATTATGTAAAATTTAAAAGAAAATGTTTGTTGATGAGTTATATCATGATTTTCAAAAGTCAATGATAAAAAGGGTTTATAGCAATACACTATTCAGTTTACAGTCATGAACAAAATGTTAACATTTCTTTTTAATTTTTTTAGAACATGTTCCCTGCCACTGCTGAAGCAGCCAGAAAATTTCTACTACTCCCAGTGTCTACCTCATTGATTAAGACAGCAATCAGGAATAAAATGAAAGCGAACACTTTGGAACAATTTATGAGAATTCATATTGATGGGCCAGATATAGATGTTTTTAATTTTAAACTTTCATTCAAGCACTGGGCTTCAATGAAATCACGAAGAATTTTAAAGTGATATAAACAATAAGTGTTAATAGTCAATACTGTGCTTGAAAATGTGCCTGAAAAAGAGATTTAATATATACATATGTATATAAAAAAAAAGAAAGAAATATAATATATTTTATGCTTAATAAAATTTAAAGGGTATTTATGTGTATTGTTTTTAATACTACCCAATAATCTGTAATCCATGATAAATAAACAACTTGAAATTGAGGGTACCAGTATTTCCCAAAGTACTCTTAATTTAGGTTTTTAAGAAAAAATGGTCTGGCTCCATTTTGGCTCCAATGTCTTGAAAATGGCACCAACTTTTTGAATTCGGCGAAAGTGTTGGCGCAAAGGAAAAGTGAGCCAGGGTGAACCCTGAGGGATAATAATAAATAAATATAAAGGCGAATGAAATTGTTATGGGCTGCATACTCACGATGCACTTTCAGTGACCGCAAGAAAGATTAGTCTTTTCACTAATGGCGTTAATCTAAAACAATCTTTCCTTTAACTCAACAGGCAATAAATCATTCAAATCTACGTATGATGAGCAGGATACCGTCAAATTTTCCACGTTTTTTTGTCACACGAAAACACATGTCGGAATCGATAGGGCGATACGTTTGAGTCGAACAGCAGGTAAACATGGAACAAGAACTGTGCCGAACAAAAGTGCAACGGGTCTTATTTTCATAAATTTATATTGTAAAATGTAATGGGGTAATTAAGATAATATGAGTATAGGTGCTACGGGTAAACATTTATTATATGTTGTGATTGGTGAATAATTCCCCGCGAACTGCAGTTAGCCCCTTGCTTTCAGCACGATCAGTTATTTACGTCAATTACGAGTCCTACCGACCTAAGCAAAGAAAATAAAAATCATCATCAGGTTATAAGCTTATATTTAACTTTAAAATATAGCTAAGTTTTTACATCCATGAAATTATGATGACAGGTACAACAAATAATCAACTTGCCCTTCATAAAGTACTTCAAATAAAACGATTCCATAATTCACGGAACTACATTTGTGACAAGTCAAATTAACGTTTCCTATAATTTCTGTCGTTTTCCTTTTGGTTCATTTACTTTAGTTTAAACTTATTTATTTTACATCGATTGTGAAACAAAAACAAGCTTTCAGCTTATATTAATCACGCTCGATGTCTGCTTCCTGGAGACTTAACCAGTACTCACGCCGTTTGTGTGAAAAAATCCCAAAGTCAGGACCCGCTCATCACGGGACTCGAACCAGGGACCTTTGATACAAGAGGCCGACGCTCTACCTCTGCACCACTAATAGAATGACGTCATATTACAGGAATTTGGATTTATAACTTCTGGAAAGTCAAAGGTCAAAAAACCCTTACGAGTAATATTTGAACTCGTTTTAGAAATAGACGACGAGTGTTATTAAACGGAAATTATCACACATAAAATTACTTGTGCTCGTTCCTTTATCGAGTACGTATTATCATATTTAATTATTTTCTCTAGCTTTTTTTGTTTTGATATTTTAATTTCATCCAATCAAAACGTAGCACTGTAGCAGAATCGTGACTGCATCGAAAAATCCATTCTGGACACAATTTTTGGAAAGACGGTATAGCAAAATTTTGAAAAGTTCATACACATTACCTATTGACGGGAAACATCGCCGGCTTTGCGGTCGATTTGTTTAACCGTATAAACCATGATTCAATGGAGGTATTCTGTTAAAAATTAAAATATATTGTAACAATGAGTATAGCCCAAAACTACCAGATTACTATTTCTGCTGTCTACTTACTTTGATATCACACTTACAAGTGAAAGTTTGTTAAAGGGAATATTTCCAATGATACATTTGATAAAAACTTAACAAGTTTGTTAAAGGAAATATTTCCGCTTTTAGTTTTTCAATCACTTTTAATCTGAGGTGTGACAAGCTGTCAGTATTACCGAAACTGGCCTCAGTGACATTAGTCCAAATATTTTAGACTTTCGGTTTCTCGTTATCATCTGTCATTTTTTGGTCAACCTTATGCAGGATAATAACAAAATGAAAAATGAGCATATGCGATGTCTTTTTTTGAAGGACTACAGTGACATATGAGGGGGGACACTTGAACCTTCGACTCATAGAATCAAGTTCAACCATTTTTTCCCAGTTAACACTTTTCAACATATATATCAAATCTGCAGCAAATGACTTTCTCCATAAATGACAGCATAATGAACTACGTTTGTCAAATATTATGCCCCCCTGAGTGTCAAATCGGACCGACCGCGGACCTACATGTTCAAAGCAATATACATGTTCCCCTCCTCTAATACGGAAGGGCATAATTTCTTGAAAAGAATTGAAAACATTGATGATAAAAGAGGCCCATGAGGGCCTATGCTCTACTGGGATGGTTCTTTGGTCATTTTCAATCCAGAGCATGTATGTGTGGTGAAGATCGGATAGTAAATGAAGGCTCTATTGTGTTCACAAGCTGTATTATAGCAATTTTGACAATTTCAAGGGCCATAATCCAGTCATGCAAGGGCACATCTGGCTGGTTTTCTGAAAGGAACCGAGCTCTCATCAATATTTAACTACTATTTTAGTTTGGTGAAGATCAGATAGTAAATGGAGTCTCTATTGTGTTCACAAGCTCTATTATAGCAATTTTGGCAAATTTAAGGGCCATAATCCAGCCTTGCATGGGCGGATCTGGCTGGTTTGCAAAAGGGACCAAGCTCTCATCAATATTTAACACCTATCTAAGTTTGATGAAGATCGAATAGTAAATGGAGGCTTTTTTGTGTACACAAGCTGTATTATAGCAATTTTGACAATTTCAAGGGCCATAATCCAGTCTTGCATGGGTGGATATGGCTGGTTAGCGAAAGGAACCGAGCATGGATATCTAGCTACTGTATAAGTTTGATGGAGATACAATCAAAACTGAAGACTTTATCGCGTTCACAAGCTGTACCATAGCAATTTTGACAACTTCAAGGGCCATAATCCAGTCATGCAAAGGCATATCTGGCTGGTTTTCGAAAGGAACCAAGCTCTCATCAATATTTTTATAACTACTATCTAAGTTTGGTGAAGATCAGATAGTAAATGGAGCCTTTTTTTGTGTTCATAAGTTCTATTATAGCAATTTTGACAATTAATCCAGGCTTGCATGGGTGGATCTGGCTGGTTTGCGAAAGGAACCGAGCTCTTATGGATATCTAACTACTGTATAAGTTTGATTGAGATACAATCGAAACTGAAGACTGTATCGCGTTCACAAGCAATTGTTTATAGACTCACTGGCACACACACACGCACGGACGCAAAGACGACGGGCACCGCGCCATGGCATAAGCTCTTCTAGCCTTTGGCCAGTAGAGATAAAAATGAGAAATTGCTCATTATGAGCAATTGTCATGTGGGAAAGTGTTAAGAAGTTTAAGAAAAGTGATCGGAGAAGCATTGGATCTCCATATGAGTTGTGAGTTGAAGTGCTTGTACAACATGCCTGACTATTTGGAGTGCTTGACCAACAACATGTATGACTATTTGGAGTGCTTGACCAACAACATGTATGACTATTTGGAGTGCTTGTACTACAACATGCATGACTATTTAGAGTGCTTGCTTAATTATTTTGAGTGTTTGTACAACAACATGCTTGAGTATTTGGAGTGCTTGTACAACAACATGCTTGACTATTTGGAGTACTTGTAAAACAACATGCTTGGCTATTTGGAGTGCTTGTACACCAACATGTATGACCACCTGGAGTGATTGTACTACAACATGATTGTATGACTATTTGGAGTGCTTGAACTGCTACATGTATGCCTATTTGGAGTGCTTGAACTGCTACATGTATGACTATTTGGAGTGCGTGTACTACTGCATGCTAGATTATTTTAAGTGTTTGTACAACAACATGCTTCACTATTTTGAATGCTTGTCTAACAACATGCTCGACTAGTTGGAGTGCTTGTACAACAACATGCTTGCACATTTGGAGTGTTTGTACAACAACATGCTTGCACATCTGAAGTGCTTGTACAACAACATGCTTGATTATTTGGAGTGCTTCAACAACAACAACAGGCTTGCCTTTTTTCATGTGCTTGTACACCAACATGCTTGACTATTTCGAGTGCTTGTAAAGCAACATGCTTGACTATTTCGAGTGATTGTACAACAGCATGATTGACTTTTGCATGTGCTTGTACACCAACATTCTTGACTATTTCTAGTACTTGTAAAGCAACATTCTTGACTATTTTGAGTGCTTGTACAACAGCAAGCTATACTATGTCCAGTACTTGTACAACATGCTTGGTTATTTGATGTGGTTTAACAACAACATACTTGACTATTTGGAGTGATTGTACAAGAACATGCTTGCCTATTTTATGGCTTGTACAACATGTTTGGCTATTTGGAGTGCTTGTAGAAAACATGTATGACTATTTGAAGTGCTTGAACAAGAGACTGATTGACTACTAGTATTTGAAGTGCATGCACAACAACATACTAGACTATTTGAAAATGATGTATATGACAGCATGCTTGACTATTTAGTGTTTGTATGACAGCATGATTGCCTTTTTGGAGTGCTCGTTCACCAGCATGCTTATCTATTTGAAGAGCTTGTTCACCAGCATGCTGGACTATTTGAAGTGTTTGCTCCCCAGCATGCCAGACTATTTGAAGTGCTTGCTCACCACCATGCTTGACTATTTGAGGAACTTGCTCAGCAGCATACTTTACTTTTTGAAGTGCTTGCCCACCAGCATACTTGACTATTTGAGTTGCTTGCTCACCAGCATGCTTGACTATTTATGAGCAATTTATCCTTTAGCCACAATGTTTACAACTCTATATGATAATTAAACTCTCATTTATAGAGGTTTTATAGAGATTATTTCATGTTTGTATGTGGGAAAGGATTAATGCAGATAATAGACTCCTTTATTATCTATGATTACATTGACTTTCTCGGATACAGATAACATTTCCTGCCTTTTGCACCAGACTGTTTTTTAAAATATCATAAATTTCTCCTTTTCCGACAATATTATCAATGAAGTTTGTTCCACATAATGCACAATATAGGGAGGTTTTTACATTTTAATGCATTCTTTATATGAGACAATAGGGGTAAAATGATGTGAAAACTGGTTGACAAATTTTAAATAGTATTTTATCTTTATTTATACAAAAAACAAATCACAAAAATTTATGAATTAAATTTTTTCTTAACCCTTTCCCATACATGCATTTTGTCTATTGAAAACATTGTGACAGAAAGTAGATATTGATCTTGATAACAAATTCATTTTTTGCCACAATATTTTAAAATTGTTAAATATTAATACACTATATTAATTCATTCAAAGAAATAGGGAAAGGGTTAATGAACTGTAATAAGCACATAAATACATCCTTAACCCTTTCCCTCATATAGACGCTTTCTGACGCCTCTGCAGCAGACGGCTTTTTGAAAACATAGTGACAAAAGAAGAAATTGCACAAAACGTGCAATTTCTCCTTTTGCCACAATGTTTTCCACTTTTAGTCATAGGCTATCCATTCAATTATCGAGATTTTCTATGTTTTGACAAAGTACGTTCAAAATCGTCTGCTGCAGAATTGTCGTATGAGGGAAAGGGCTTTTTAAAAACATAGTGACAAAAGAAGAAATTGCACAAAACATGCAATTTCTCCTTTTGCCACAATGTTTTCCACTTTTAGTCATAGGTTATCCATTCAATTATGGAGATTTTCTATGTTTTGACAAAGTACGTTCAAAGTCGTCTGCTGCAGAATTGTCGTATGAGGGAAAGGGTTAACCATTCAACAGTTACCCTTTCCCACATACCGACCCATTCTCATGCCTCTGCAGCAAAGAACTTATTGTGGGAAAAAGGAGATATTGCTCAAATGGAATGTGAAATAGGCACCTTCTCTTCGTTAACTCATTTACCGTCCAATCTCTCATATAGACGCTTTCTGATGCCTCTGCAGCAGGCAGTTTTTTTGAAAACATAGTGACAAAAGAAGAAATTGCTAAAAATGAGCAATTTCACCTTTTGCCACAATGTTTACAACTTTTAGTCATAGGTTATACGTTCAATTATAGAGATTTTCTATTTTTTTACAAAATATGTTCAAAGTCGTCGGCTGCAGAATTGTCGTATGAGGGAAAGAGTTAATGCCCTCAATCACATTGAATGCAGATGGCAGTACTTTGCTGTGCATATATTGCCTTGGCCAGCCTTCAGTACTGATATGAAGTTTACATATGGATTTAACCCTTTCCCTAATAAAGACACTTTCTGTCATCTCTTTTGCAGACAACTTTTGAACACATTGCGACATAAGGAGAAATTGCTCAAAATTACCATTTTCCCCTTTTGCTACAGTGTTTTCAACTTTATTCAATAATTATTATTTCATTTTTATAGAATTTTCGATAATTTTGACTACATGTTTTTATAGTCGTCTGCAACAGAATTGTTGTATGTGGAAAAGGGTTAACCCCTCATACAACAATTCTGCAGCAGACGACTTAATTTAATTTAATTTCTATAATTGAATGGATAACCTATGACTAAAAGTTGAAAACATTGTGTCAAAAGGAGAAATTGCTCGTTTTGAGCAATTTCTTCTTTTGTCACTATGTTTTCAAAAAGCCTTCTGCTGCAGGGGCGTCAGAAAGCGTCTTTATGAGGGAAAGGGTTAATGAGATTGGGATGACCAAATACTTTGATTAGTCATTGTCTACATTGGTGTCAATGTTCTCTTTGCAATGAGATGACCGACAGATGGGTCTATGGCGACTGATTGAGAAACACTGATGCTTCTATGCTGTACGTCGAGTTGGTGATTTCTTCTATGAAGTGGGCTCACTTGGCCATGGGAGCTGTTCATGGCCTTCATCATCCTTCAGTATGTATCTTAACCCTTTCTGACGCCTCTGTAGCAGACAGCTTTATTTGAAAACATGGTGACAAAAGAAGAAAATGCTCAAAACAAGCAATTTCTCCTTTTGTCACAATGTTTTCCACTTTTAATCATAGGTTATCCATTCATTTACAGAGATGTTCAATATTTTGACAAAATATGTTCAAAGTCGTCTGCTGCAGAATTGTCGTATGAGGGAAAGGGTTAATTGAAGGAGGTGTTGTATATTCTGTGACATCTGCGTTGCCATTTCACACAAGACAAACATTCAACAGTCTGCTGACTAATATGACATAACCAATTTAAGTTACTACCTTTTCATGCCAAGCCCTCCATATGGAAACCGATAACTAACAAAAGTATGAAGAACATCTTCACAATATTCTTTGCTAAACATGAATACATTTACTAATGTTTAATCACAAACATTATTTTTCATTCATGCATATTATATATTCAGAGGTTCATAAAAGGAGGGGTATTCAGCTCTTTTTCCAACAATTTCTCTCTTATCATTAAAGCAAACCCTATGTTGTGGGTACTCAAAAGAATCATCTCGCTGAGACGATTCTATTGAGTACCCGCAACATAGGGTTTGAGTGACAAATAAGGATTTCATAACATGAAAAATGCCCTTTATATGGAGCACTGTATATTACCAAAACTGTCTATTGAAGTATCAAAATTACAATGTGTAATGGAAGTCACTTATTACAATAAATAAGCCTATAATTATGATCTATAGGTAGGACCATCTCTCCAACCAAATAGAATGATATATCAGTGGTTAATAGAAGACTCTGTAATTATTTACAACAACATGTATATGTCAAAATTATAATATAGTGTTTTCACAGGTTACTTTTTAACAATACGATTATATTATAGTAAAAGATTAAAATAAATTAAAAAATAAATTTGTTGATTTTTATGTGGAATTATAGCTATTTTGGTCTTACATTAAAGCTTATTTTTAACTTAACCTTTTCCCATCTACAATTTTTTTTGCAGCAGACAACTTGGAAAACATAAGAAAATCTATAGAAATTAAAGTCAGTAATTATTAAATAAAGTTAAAAATCATTATGACAAAAGGAATAAGAGCCAGTTCACCTACTCATGTATTTCTTGGCTTTCTCACACCAGTACTCCACACAGTATTCTTTCCAATCAACTGGCTGCTTTTTCACATAGACTGTTAGCCCATTGGTGGAAGACAAATGACGTTTGTCACAATGACTTTTGTCAAACGTCGGAAAGAATGTTGTCCGAGCTAGTGTTTGGACTCACATCCCCTGGATTGACAGCCAGTGACACTACCAACTGAGCTACCTGGGCTCGGCAATATCCTTTGAGAAGACTAACAACTAAGGTATTTGGTAACTACTTGAAGGTGTATATCTAACCACAAATGTTCAACAAAGTGAAATCACATGAAATGTTATTGACCTATGACAAGTATTGCCTGTGATTTGAACCTTTGTGCAAAAGTTGGGCAAAAGGAAAAATTGCTTGTTTTTCTTTTGTCGCAATGTCCGCAGTGACGATGTCGGAAAGCTTCT
The DNA here is from genome assembly GCA_031761405.1 of Serripes groenlandicus. Taxonomy (NCBI): domain Eukaryota; kingdom Metazoa; phylum Mollusca; class Bivalvia; order Cardiida; family Cardiidae; genus Serripes; species Serripes groenlandicus. The sequence goes on along the minus strand of JASEVX010000009.1, from coordinate 20,122,416 downwards.
ATGTTCGGAAAGGGAGGATTAAAATGTGTCACATGTGGACAAGGGATTATTTGTTCACATCATCCACAGCACTTTTATTGACATCACTTTCATTAGAATCAATCCTATTTGTTTCTGCACTATCTGAGGATCCCACTTTCTTGTCTACATTTTCTGGTCCTTTTTGTTGTTTGGATTTCTTTAACTTTCCAAGTACTTGATCCAGTCTAGTAATGAACAAATCCACATCTTTTTTTGTCATCCCAATGGCTGCTGCAGCAGTGAGGTAATGGCAAGGGTAGTTATTGCAGTGAGCTCCAAAGTTAACAAATTTTTGGCCACCAACTTCTGTCTCTTTACCTGTCCTGGCAATAACTCTGTGTGGAAAAAAGGATAACATTACAGCTTTGTAAAGTAACAAGCAAATTCATGAAATTTATATCCCCCGCTTGCAGGAAATATTGTAAGAAAATGTTGAGGTTAGGTTTAAACATGTCAGTAAGGTTGTTACCAAGTTTGTGGCAGTTATTGCACGGAAACAGCAAGAAACGACTTTTTTTGTTAATTAAGGGGCCAAAACTCCACCGAAAGTGACGATCGAACTAGGCCTAGCCCTTAAGGCATTTAACCTTGTTACCAAGTTTGAAAAAAAACGGTTCACATTTGTTATTGCACGGAAACAACAAGAAACAACATTTTTTGTTAAATAAGGGGCCATAACTCCACCGAATAAAGTCCGCCGAAAGTGACGATCAAACTTGGCCTAGCCCTTAAGGCATTTAACCTTATTACCAAGTTTGAAAAAAAAAACGGTTCACATTTGTGGCAGTTATTGCACGGAAACAGCAAGAAACGACTTTTTTTGTTAATTAAGGGGCCAAAACTCCACCGAAAGTGACGATCGAAGTAGGCCTAGCCCTTAAGGCATTTAACCTTGTTACCAAGTTTGAAAAAAAACGGTTCACATTTGTGGCAGTTATTGCACGGAAACAACAAGAAACAAAATTTTTTGTTAAATAAGGGGCCATAACTCCACCGAATAAAGTCCGCCGAAAGTGACGATCGAACTTGGCCTAGCCCTTAAGGCATTTAACCTTGTTACCAAGTTTGAAAAAAAAAACGGTTCACATTTGTGGCAGTTATTGCACGGAAACGGCAAGAAACAACATTTTTTGTTAAATAAGGGGCCATAACTCCACCGAATAAAGTCCACCAAAAGTGACGATCGAACTAGGCCTAGCCCTTAAGGCATTTAACCTTGTTACCAATTTTGAAAAAAACCGGTTCACATTTGTGGCAGTTATTGCACGGAAACAGCAAGAAACCACATTTTTTGTTAAATAAGGGGCCATAACTCCACCGAATAAAGTCCGCCGAAAGTGACGATCGAACTTGGCCTAGCCCTTAAGGCATTTAACCTTGTTACCAAGTTTGAAAACATAAAAAATCACATTTGTGGCAGTTATTGCACGGAAACGGCAAGAAACAACATTTTTTGTTGAATAAGGGTCCATAACTCCACCGAATAAAGTCCCCTGAAAGTGACGATCAAACTTGGCCTAGCCTTTAAGGCATTTAACCTTGTTACCAAGTTTGAAAGAAAACCGGTTCACATTTGTGCCAGTTATTGCACGGAAACAGCAAGAAACAACATTTTTTGTTAAATAAGGGGCCATATCTCCACCAAATATAATCCGCCGAAAGTGACGATCAAACTTGGCCTAGCCCTTAAGGCATTTAACCTTGTTACCAAGTTTGAAAAAAAATAATTCACATTTGTGGCAGTTATTGCACGGAAACGAAGTGTGACAGACAGACAGACAGACGGACAAACCGAAATTAATAACCCCCCTTTTTTTCTTCGAAAAAGCGGGGGATAAAAAGGATGTTCTTCTTGCTTATGTGAACATTGACCGTCGAACGATTCTGAATGGAGAGACATAAACACTTTTAACATGAAAACATTGTTGAACAAGAGTTGTCGGAGGACAATATAGCTTGCCTATCAGGGATATCGTCTATCAGGGCCTACTTCAGAACAGTTATAGCATGGGTATAAAGTCCAAAATCCAAAAGTGGAATAATTCAGTTGAAATTGAATTTACAAAAGAAAGACAAGAATTACGCGTAATTAAATGTCTCACTGTGTCCCCTGCTTTGACTATCAAGGCAAGTGTAAAAGACAAAAAGTAAACAAAACTCTAACATTGAGCTAAACACAATTATTTTTAAACAAGAAATAATAAAATTTTTTTTTAAAAAATACAAGAAATTTAAAAACAAAAATTGAGCTGAACACAAAGTTCTAAAATTCAAGAAAAAAAAAAAAAAAAAAAAAAAAAATAATGCTCAAAGTTCAAAAATACAAGAAAATTAAAAAAAAAATGAAATTAATCCAACAAAATATGAAGAAGCTATGCCCAATTTTCAAAATCCAGCAAAAAACAAATGTTTTACCCCAAAAAATATGAAAGCCCTAGAACCAGTACTTATTGAAGAAAAAAAAAAATCAAAACTTTAACGTTGAGCTAAACGCAAAATTGAAAAATACAAGAAAAGAAAAAGAAAAAAAATCCAAATGTTTGAAAAAAATCCATTCCAGAGTTATGGGACTTGACATACAAGGTCCCCTAATGACCCTTAATAAGTGTGTGAAGTTTGAAAGCAACAGCATACACAGTGTCTGAGAAAAGGCCTTGCCCGCAAAGGTTTGACCAAATTTCTAAGTCCAAAAAGGGGCACAATTCAGTCAATATCCATTCCAGAGTTATGGGACTTGACATACAAGGTCCCCTAATGATCCTGAATAAGTGTGTGAAGTTTGAAAGCAACAGCATACACAGTGTCTGAGGAAAGGCCTTGCACGCAAAGGTTTGACCAAAATTCTAAGTCGAAAAAGGGGCACAATTCAGTCAAAATCCATTCTAGAGTTATGGGACTTGACATACAAGGTCCCCTAATGACCCTGAATAAGTGTGTGAAGTTTGAAAGCAACAGCATACACAGTGTCTGAGAAAAGGCCTTGCACGCAAAGGTTTGACCAAATTTCTAAGTCCAAAAAGGGGCACAATTCAGTCAATATCCATTCCAGAGTTATGGGACTTGACATACAAGGTCCCCTAATGATCCTGAATAAGTGTGTGAAGTTTGAAAGCAACAGCATACACAGTGTCTGAGGAAAGGCCTTGCACGCAAAGGTTTGACCAAAATTCTAAGTCGAAAAAGGGGCACAATTCAGTCAAAATCCATTCTAGAGTTATGGGACTTGACATACAAGGTCCCCTAATGACCCTGAATAAGTGTGTGAAGTTTGAAAGCAACAGCATACACAGTGTCTGAGAAAAGGCCTTGCACGCAAAGGTTTGACCAAAATTCTAAGTCGAAAAAGGAGCACAATTCAGTCAAAATTCATTCCAGAGTTATGGGACTTGACATACAAGGTCCCCTAATGACCCTGAATAAGTGTGTGAAGTTTGAAAGCAACAGCATACACAGTGTCTGAGAAAAGGCCTTGCACGCAAAGGTTTGACCAAAATTCTAAGTCGAAAAAGGGGCACAATTCAGTCAAAATCCATTCCAGAGTTATGGGACTTGACATACAAGGTCCCCTAATGATCCTGAATAAGTGTGTGAAGTTTCAAAGCAACAGCATACACAGTGTCTGAGAAAAGGCCTTGCACGCAAAGGTTTGACCAAGCTGGCAACGCGGACGCCAACGCCAACACCAACGCCAACGCCAACGCCGGGGTGATAACATAAGCTCCCCTATTTCTTCGAATAGGCGAGCTAAAAAAGAGAAATTGCTCATTATGAGCAATTTCTCCTTTTGCCACAATGATTTCAACTATATTCCAAAACAATTCTGTATATTCTCTTTATATTCTCACATATAGATGCTTTTTGACGCCTCTGAAGCAGACGATTTTGAAAACATTGTGAAACAAGATGTGTTTGTGAAACACTGATGCCCCCGAATGGCAACATCTAGGTCAAAGGTCAAGGTCGCCAGGTCAAAAATGTTGGTACTGACAGAAAGGTCATGTCACAAGGAATACACATGTGAAATATGGTAGCCATACCTGTTATGGTTCAAAAGTAGTCGTCAAGGTTAAAGTTTTTATCGAGAATGGAAACATCTAGGTCAAAGGTCAAGGTCGCAAGGTGAAAATTGTTGGTACTGACAGAAAGGTCATGTCACAAGGTATACACATGTGAAATATGGTAGCCTTACCTGTTATGATTCAAAAGAAGTGGTGAAGGTTAAAGTTTTTTTTGAGAATGGCAACATCTAGGTCAAAGGTCAAGGTCGCAATGTAAAAAATGTTGGTACTGACAGAAAGGTCATGTCACAAGGAATACACATGTGAAATATGGTAGCCGTACCTGTTATGGTTCAAAAGTAATGGCCAAGGTTAAAGGTTTTTTCGAGAATGGCAACATCTAGGTCAAAGGTCAAGGATGTTGGTACTGACAGAAAGGTCATGTCACAAGGAATACACATGTGAAATATGGTAGCCGTACCTGTTATGGTTCAAAAGTAATGGCCAAGGTTAAAGTTTTTTTCGAGAATGGCAACATCTAGGTCAAAGGTCAAGGTCGCAATGTCAAAAATGTTGGTACTGACAGAAAGGTCATGTCACAAGGAATACACATGTGAAATATGGTAGCCGTACCTGTTATGGTTCAAAAGTAATGGCCAAGGTTAAAGTTTTTTTCGAGAATGGCAACATCTAGGTCACAGGTCAAGGTCGCAAGGTCAAAAATGTTGGTACTGACAGAAAGGTCATGTCACAAGGAATACACATGTGAAATATGGTAGCCTTACCTGTTATGGTTCAAAAGTAATGGCCAAGGTTAAAGTTTTTTTCGAGAATGGCAACATCTAGGTCAAAGGTCAAGGTCACAAGATCAAACATTTTGGTACTGACAGAAAGGTCATGTCACAAGGAATACACATGTGAAATATGGTAGCCGTACCTGTTATGGTTCAAAAGTAGTGGTCAAGGTTAAAGTTTTTTTTGTGCAGACAGACAGACGTGCAGACAGACGTGCAGACAGGCCAAAAACTAGATGCCCACCGAATCGGAGATTCCGGGGGCATAAAAAGAAGTAAAGCAATTTTTCCTTTTTTTGACAAAATACATGTGTATTCAAAGTCGTATGCTGCAGATTTCTTGTATATTTTCCTAAATGTGATTTCAAGGTTGTTTGCCACATACAACAAATCTGCAGCAGACGGCTTTTTGAAAACATAGTGACAAAATAAGAAATTGCTCAAAACGAGCAATTTCTCCTTTTGCCACAATGTTTTCCACTTTTAGTCATAGGTTATCCATTCAATTATAGAGATTTTCAATTTTTTGACAAAATATGTTCAAAGTCGTCTGCTGCAGAATTGTCGTATGAGGGAAAGGGTTAATATAGCATGATACAGTTATTACTACTAAAAGTTACTACATTCCTGGTACAAGCATTGTTAATAATGTAGAGTATCAGGTTGACATAAACCTTTTCCACATACATGTACAACTAATCTGTAGCAGACGTCTTTGAAAACGTCCAGTCAAAAATGTGGAAAAAATATATAAATTATGATTAAATTATTGAACAGAGTTGAAAATATTGTGGCAAATGGAGAAATTGCTCATGATCGCGGGTTAAATCGCCAGACATACCAAAGACCACCTTCCTTGGTGCTCAGAATTGTGGGGTTAGCATTACGACTGACTGGCTGGTGTCAGGATAAATGGACCAGTAGTACTGGTAACTTACCCAAGTAAAGCTGTGACATAACTGTTTTTTTTTTATTGAAAATGGATTAAAACACCAAACAATCGATCAATCAATAGATCTTTACTTTACTTAACCTTTTCCCTCATATGACAATTCTGCAGCAGACGACTTTGAACTTATATTATCAAAAAATGGAAAATCTCTTTAATTGAATGGATAACCTATGACTAAAATTGGAAAACATTGTGGCAAAAAGTGAAATTGCTTGTTTTGAGCAATTTCTTCTTTTGTCACTATGTTTTCAAAAAGCCGTCTGCTGCAGAGGCATCAGAAAGCGTCTATATGAGGGAAAGGGTTAAACTAACTGACCTTGTTCCAGATACGAATCTTGTAAACAACATGGAACCAATTTCAGTGACATCCGGAACATATTGAGCTGAAGTATCTAAACTCATAGCTGTAACAGAAAACATGAATCAGTCAAATGTTCACTTGATTTGTGTCTTGCTTTAGAATAATAGGCCTTTGAAAATGTGCAACAAGTGTAGATTCCAATCAGCCTGCACCATCTGATGTTATTAACCGTTTCCCACATACAGATGCCTCTGCAGCAGACGACTTTTGAAAACATTGTCAATTTGTGGCAAACAGGAGAAATTGCTCATGATTAGCAATTTCTCTTTTTGTCAAAATGTTTTTAACTCTATTTAATGATTAAATTCTTATTTATGGAGATTTTTCATGTTTTGGTCTATATATTATGTTATTACACCTCAATTTCATTGTCCATATAAAACTCCCATTGACAAAAAGTTGCTATATTTACTGTCAAGACAAATGTACCACGTGACCATGCGACAGTTTTTTTACTGTCTCACGGCTGTATGCAAATTATTTTACTGTCTCACGGCCGTATGCAAATTAGGTAGGTAGGAAGATTTATGTTAATGAAACTCATTAAAACTAGACATGTAGAGCGCTCTATGTTGTACTTTTGTGCTATAAAACATTTTACAGATCATATGCTAATAATAATAATAATAAAATAATAAAATAAAATATTTTCATAAAATATATAAATAATATGCAAATATTTTATTTTTTTATTTTTTTACTTTTTAATATTATTTATTTATTTATAATTTTATTATTTATATTTTATTATTTTATTATTTTTCGGTATAATAAAATAAATAACACATTGCTTTGAATTGGACAGTAATATTGTCATCCTTCGGAGAAATACTGTCACCCTCGCCTGCGGCTCGGGTGACAGTATTCTCCTCAGGCTGACAATATTACTGTCCAATTCAAAGCAATGTGTTATTTATATATTGTCAAAGTCGTCTGCTGAAGATTTGTTGTATGTGGGAAAGGGTTAAGAACACTGGACAGACTGTAGTTATTTATGAGCTGATGCAGACACACTTTTTTTGGCACTTCCGCAGCAGAAGTCTTTTGAAAACATTGTAACAAAAAAAAAGAAATTGAGAAGGTTCTTCTATTGTCACAATGTTTTCAACTCTTTTCAATACTTACAGATGTTTTCAAAATCATCTGCTGCAGATTTGTTGTATGTGAAAAAGGGATAAGATCATCATAAGCCATCACATACATGTTATTTATCTCATAAAGCCTGGGATTGATCTCGGTAAAATCTTGTCCCATACTCATGTTGCTACAAAAACTATGAATTAGCATTTCCCTGTCTCTAACAACCCCAATAAGTAATATGAGCTTGAAAATAAATACCACCTATGAACAAAGACCAGATTGGCGTCTTCACATGGGTGGTCTTTTTATACAGGTCCTACTGTATATTGATATAAAAAGTTTTAATGTTTTTAAAACAGAGCTTTTTAAACAAGAGGGCCAAGATGGCCCTAAATCGATCACCTAATTGATAGTAAATTAGTAGCAAATATTTAACTGCAAATATCTGGAAATTTTTATCAGGGAGTGCAAATGAAACTGAAAGGAGTGGACACTTCTCAAGAAACAGCTTATCAGTAAAGGCCATTTATATCTTGAAATCTAACAAGAACTTTAATAAGAATGGAATTATAAAGTTTTTGTCATTTTGCACCTTTCCTGATGCCGCCTTGCTGCCCTGTTTTTCAACGAAATCAATATGGCTTCAACAGTTTATTTAGAGGGTCACTTAAGAAACATTTCTACCATATTATCTTGCAATCGTAACAAGTAGATTATGTAGGAAAAGGATTTTAAAATTTGGGTATTTTTCTCACTTTCTGATGCCGCAGCAACCAAAGTTCTCAATGGAATTTAAATCTTTGAACAATTTTGAAAGAGGACCACCAAAGGAACATTCTTGTGATGTTTTGTGGAAATTGGTCTATTGGAATGGTAGGAGTTGGTTGTCATTTGTAGCTAAAAGTTAAATTTACCCTTTTTGTGATGATGCCTGGTTGATATGATTGTGTAACCAATCAAAACGGCTTAAACAAATTAAAAAGAGGATCATTACAGTAAGATTTGTATTATATTTTCTTAAAATCAGACAAACACTTTCATAAAAATGGAATTTTCAAATTATGTCATTTTGCCCCTTTTCTGATGCCGCCTGACTGCCATGTTTTTCGACCAATCAGTATGGCTTGAACACTTTTTATAGAGGGTCACCCAAGGAACATTTCTACCAAATTATATTTAAATCTGACAGGCAGATTCGGAGGAGAAGATTTTTAAAGTTTGGACATTTTGTCCCCTTTCTGATGCCGCAGCAACCAAAGTTCTCATTGGAATTTTAATCTTTGAACAATTTTGAAAGAGGACCACCAAAGGAACATTCCTGTGATGTTTTTTGGTAATTGGTCTATTGGAATGGTAGGAGATGGTTGTCATTTGTAGCTAAAAGTTCAATTTACCCCTTTTGTGATGACGCCTGGTTGCTATGATTGTGTAACCAATCAAAACGGCTTAAACAAATTAAAAAGAGGATCATTACAGTAAGATTCATATTATATTTTCTTTAAATCAGACAAGCATTTGCATAAAAATGGAATTTTCAAATTTTGTCATTTTGCCCCTTTTTTGATGCCGCCTAACTGCCATGTTTTTCGACCAATCAGTATGGCTTGAACAATTTTTATAGAGGGTCACCCAATGAACATTTCTACCAAATTATATTTGAATCTGACAGGCAGATTCGGAGGAGAAGATTTTTAAAGTTTGGACCTTTTGCCCCCTTTCTGATGCAGCAGCAACCAAAGTTCTCAATGGAATTTAAATCTTTGAACAACTTTGAAAGAGGCCAACCAGAGGAACAGTCCTGTGATGTTTCACGGAAATTGTCCTTGGAGTTTGGGAGGAGATGATGTTTAAAGCTAAAAGTTAACGCCGGACGGACGACGGACGCCGGACAAAAAGTGATAGGAATAGCTCACCTGAGCCTTCGGCTCTGGTGATCTAAAAATACCATATCAAAATACCAATTGATTGATTGATTGGGGTTTAACGCCATTTTCAACAATTTCTCGGTTATATCACGGCGGCCAGTTCACCTACTCATGCATTTCCTGGTTTTCTCACACCAGTACTCCACACAACAATCTTCCCAAGCAACTGGCTGCTTTTGCACATAGACTTAGCCCATTGGTGGAAGACGAATGACGCATGTCGCATTAACTTTTGTCAATCGTCGGAAAGAAAGTTGGCCGAGCCGGGATTCGAACTCACAACCCCTGGATTAACAGCCCGCGTCGCTACCGACTGAGCTACCGGGGCTCGGCATCAAAATACCCAATCAGCTGTTGAACTAATTGTGCACAAAGGGCAATTTCACCATGACATTTTTTCGTTTGGTTGCCATGGAAACAAGAATTCTGCATGGATCCAAAAATTTGAAGGAATTCTGGAGAGTACATTGCGAGGATGCTTGCTAGGAAGTTTCAATTAACCAGCTGGTTACTGAGAAGAAGATGTTGACGGACACATGACAGACCCGAACATAGGGCGAACATTATAACTCACCTAAAAAGCTTAAAAGGTTTAATGTTTTCAAAACAGACCTTTCTAAAAATACCATATCAGATAAGCTGTTGAACTAAGTGTTTTCAAACCCTACCTAGTGAAATGGGATTGTGTTTGACGTTGAGGAGCCGTTCTCCGTGTGTTTTGGCACACTGCTCTAATTGGGCAGATAGGTAGGTGTATAGGTCCTTTCTGTCCTGTAGTAACTGTTTGTAACCCTGTTTCCCTAGAGATAACAGCGTGATGAACAAATCGAGGCTTGGCGAACTGGATGCTCTTCCTGAAATATCACACATGTTTGATGACTGAACTGGATTTTTCGCCCTAAAATATATCTCTTATTATCCAATTAACATTTTTCCAAATACAAAAAATCTGCAGCAGACGCTTTTTGTACTCTAAAGAATCCTCTCAGTGAGAAAACAGCAGGTTTTGAGGGAAAATGAAAATAGAACCATGTCACGAGAAATATTACATTTTGAGACAGAAGATTCAGACCAGCCAACTCATATGTGCAGTCTGGTTAGGATCTTCATTTTTCGCAATCTAGTCTTACAAGTACACAGTATGGGTTATAAAAGAATTTATAATATACCTGCACTTTTTCTGGCGCAAATACATTCAGATGATCATGTGTTGTTCAAATACAACAGATTAAAATTTCGTATTTGACTTGGTCAAATACGGTACCAAATATGGTATCGTGATGTCATTGAAATATGAAATTGAGGAAGTCGGGTGTGGTTAAACCCCTTCTCTCATATAGACGTTTTCCGACGCCTCTGCAGCAGGCGACTTTTGAAAACATAGTGGCAAAAGGAGAAATTGCTCTAAACAAGCAATTTCTGCTTTTGCTACAATGTTTTCAACTTCTTCTCAGTAATTACACATTCATTTTAAGATGCATCTTAAGTTGCAAGCACGTGTGTAAACTGCTAGTTTATGGGCTTCTTTGTTTTGGTATAAATTCTTAAATACAGAAGGGAAAGAATTAAAAAATAACCTGGATAGATTTTGCTAACTTCCTGTATCAAGTTTTTATCAAATCCTGCTATAATACTTCCTCCTACAGGAACAAGGAAGTTTTTGTCCAAACTTTGTACAAACATGTCCACTCGACCAGTTCTTGCTGCCTGAAATGTTGAAAAAAGATTGATATCGATTTATATAGCTAATTAACCCTTTCCCTCATATAGACAACAAGAGTACCGTAATATTCCTATATTGATCACTTGATGTAGTTGTTTATCCCCCCTTTTCCCACATATAGACACTTTCTGACACCTCTGCAGCAGACGACTTTTGAAAACATTGAGGCAGAAGGAGAAATTGAATAGTTTTCAATGTTCTTACGCTATACATTCAAGGAAACGATAAACGCCCCCCTTTGTGACCATTTTAATGAATTGATCAGAATAATTTGAACAATCTTGATAGAAAGTAACCCACGTCTTTTTTTAAATCGGGCCTATCTTTTTTGACAAGAAGGTTTTTAAAGTTTTCACTATATATATATATACATATTAGGAAAACAAGCTTGGTAACTGAATAGTATAATTTCAACAATTTCAGTTGTGGAACATTTGTGTCATATTTTTCAAATTGACCAAGTACTTTTGGACGAATATTTTTAAGGTTTTAAGGAACATTTGTACCAAATGTTTTTCTATTCAGGCCAGTACTTTTGAACTAGGAAATGTTTAAAGTGTTGGCATTTAATTCTTTGTACAACTGTGAATTTATTGATAGGGATTTAACGGCGTTTTCAACAATTTTTCAGTCATATCACGGTGATCATATCACGGTGTTGGCCCTATTGTGTAAAATGTGGAGCTGTTAGTTGATTTTTTTTTCTGTCACAATTATCAGTGCAGGTACCTACATCTAAGGGCTTTCTTGTTTAATACCAAATTAGGCAAGCATTTCCTGGATACTTCCAAATGGAATTGTGATCACATTCAAACAGTGGTCTGAGTTGTGATTGCCCGAGGAGAATCCATACTACATGTAGTATGGAGGGTTCTGCGTGTGTTTACACTCAGATTCAGGGGGATTTTTGTTCTACTTCTAGTCATTCTATTGCATTAGATGTGTCAATCCAACAAACGAGGATTGCATTTATTGAGAGGGATCAGTCTCTCAATCTCTTGCGTGCTCCACTGTAAAGTGTCACTGTGGTGTGTCACTTATTCGTATCCAGAGTCATATCCAGAATCAATCCTGATCAATTGTAGATTTGTCATTAGTACTTGTTGATGCACAAATAGGCTAGCTCAATTTAGAGCACGAAGAAGAAGCACCTGTGAGACAAGCAAATTCATCAGTTGTAGAGTTATTTAATGTATGAAAGGTTTAGAATTTTTTTTGTTTTTGTTTTTTTTTAATGCCATTTTCAACCGTATTTTACATACGTTTATGGTTGTGATAGTACATTCAACCATGAGCCTTGAAAGACTTACCAGTACCTGATTAGGAAGTGTTTCTTTCATAAAGCGTACTCCACTGTAAGAGAGTATGGTCTCAAACCTGGCCCCTCCATCATGTTATAAGAAAGGGTACCAAATACCTGTTGGAAAAGATGACAGCTTTTGGAGGTCTGTATTCCATATGCATTATTTACAAGGTGTGGAATGTCATGCTGTTTGCATAGTACCCCGATTTCTTCCAACCTGTAAAGATAATCACATACACTTTTAAAACAAACTGGGTCATCCAAGGACCATTTGTGCCAAATTATTTTCAAATCTGGCTAGCCTGTTTGTACGAGATAAATTTAAAGTTTGTGCTATGTACACACATATAAGGAAGTTTTGTAGAGAGTCACCCAATGAAAATTTTATGCAGAAATACCCAAAGTGCTGCATAGAATTTAATTCTTTGAACACTTATGAAAGAGGACGACACAAGGAACATTCCTGTGAAATTATTTTGAAATCAAAGTAGTTTGAGAGAAGATGGTTTGAAGGGATGACATTCCCTTTTTTTCCAGAAATGTTTTCTGCACTGTTTTAAAATCAATCAAACCAAGTTTATATTTTTTTCATTGGAAATTTAAACAAGAGGGCCAAGATGGCCCTAAAATCGATCACCTGAATGATAGTTAATTAGAAGCAAATATTTAACTGCAAATATCTGTGAAAATTTGATCAGGAGTTCAAATGAAACTGCAAGGAGTGGAAATAGTCCATTTTTATCTTGAAATCTAACAAGAGCTTTCTCAATTTCTGATGCTGCAGCAACAAAGGTTCTACACAGAATGCAAGTATTTGAACAATTTTGAAAGAGGACCATCAAAGGAACATTCCTGTGAAGTAACATTGAAATTGGTCAAGTGGAATGGTAGGAGTTGTCATTTGTAGCTAAAAGTTCAATTTACCCCTTTTGTGATGACGCGAGGTTGCTATGATTTTGTAACTAATCAAAACAGCTTGAACAAATTAAATGTAGAGGATCACTGAAGTAGGATTTATATTCAATTTCCTTAATATCAGACAAGAACTTTTAAAGCTTGGACATTTTGCCCCCTTTCTGATGCTGCAGCAACCCTGGCGGCCATGTTTTTCAACCGATCGGAAATATTTGAACAATCTTGGTAAAGGGTGCCCCAAGAAACATTTGTGCAAAATAATTTTCAAATTGGGCCAGTACTTTTGGACAAGAAGATTTTTAAAATTTTAACAAAAAAAAACCAAGCTCCTCCTCCTGGCGGCCATGTTTTTCAACCGATCGGAAATATTTGAACAATCTTGGTAAAGGGTGCCCCAAGGAACATTTGTGCAAAATAATTTTCAAATCGGGCCAGTACTTTTGGTCAAGAAGATTTTTAAAATTTTAACAATGCACATATAAGGAAAACAGGCTCCGCCCCCTGGCGGCCATGTTTTTCAACCGATCGGAAATATTTGAACAATCTTGGTAAAGGGTGCCCCAATGAACATTTGTGGAAAATAATTTTCAAATCGGGCAAGTACTTTTGGACAAGAAGATTTTTTAAGTTTTAACAATGCACGTAGAAGGAAAACAAGCTTCGCCCCCTGGCGGCCATGTTTTTCAACGGATCGGAAATATTTGAACAATCTTGGTAAAGGGTGCCCCAAGGAACATTTGTGCAAAATAATTTTCAAATCGGGCCAGTACTTTTGGTCAAGAAGATTTTTAAAATTTTAACAATGCACATATAAGGAAAACAGGCTCCGCCCCCTGGCGGCCATGTTTTTCAACCGATCGGAAATATTTGAACAATCTAGGTAAAGGGTGCCCCAATGAACATTTGCGGAAAATAATTTTCAAATCGGGCCAGTACTTTTGGACAAGAAGTTTTTTTAAGTTTTAACAATGCACGTATAAGGAAAACAAGCTCCGCGCCCTGGCGGCCATGTTTTTCAACGGATCGGGAATATTTGAACAATCTTGGTAAAGGGTGCCCCAAGGAACATTTGTGCAAAATAATTTTCAAATTGGGCCAGTACTTTTTGACAAGAAGATTTTTAAAATTTTAACAATGCACATATAAGGAAAACAGGCTCCACCCCCTGGCGGCCATGTTTTTCAATCGATCGGAAATATTTGAACAATCTTGGTAAAGGGTGCCCCAATCAACATTTGTGGAAAATAATTTTCAAATCGGGCCAGTACTTTTGGACAAGAAGATTTTTTAAGTTTTAACAATGCACATATAAGGAAAACAAGTTCCACGCCCTGGCGGCCATGTTTTTCAACGGATCGGAAATATTTGAACAATCTTCGTAAAGGGTGCCCCAAGGAACATTTGTGCAAAACAATTTTCAAATCGGGCCAGTACTTTTTGACAAGAAGATTTTTAAAATTTTAACAATGCACATATAAGGAAAACAGGCTCCGCCCCCTGGCGGCCATGTTTTTCAACCGATCGGAAATTTTTGAACAATCTTGGTAAAGGGTGCCCCAATGTACATTTGTGCAAAATAATTGTCAAATCGGGCCAGTACTTCTGGACAAGAAGATTTTTAAAGTTTTAACAATGCACATATAAGGAAAATAAGCTCCGCCCCCTGGCGGCCATGTTTTTCAACGGATCGGAAATATTTGAACAATCTTGGTAGAGGGTACCCCAAGGAACATTTGTGCAAAATAATTTTTAAATCGGGCCAGTACTTTTGGACAAGAAGATTTTTTAAGATTTGGCAATTTTCCCCTTTTCTGTTGCCGCGGCAACCAAAGTTCTCGATGGAATTTAAATCTTTGAACAATTTTTAAAGAGGTTCACCAAAGGAACATTCCTGTGAAGTTTGGTTGAAATTGGTCAAGTGGTTAAGGAGGAGATGATCTAAATGTTAACGACGGACGACGGACGACGGACGACGACGGACGACGTAAGACGGACAAAAAGTGATCAGAATAGCTCACCTTGAGCCTTTGGCTCTAGGTGATCTAAAAAAAAACGATGACTCTCAAATGGCATATAAGTAAAAGCATCATTATTGTTTTTGAAATAAACCTATTGCAGATGTGCCAGAATGCGGTCTATATGAGGGAAAAGGTAAACATATCACGAAAATGTGTTTGATGAAAAAATTGGCAGTAGGAGAAACGGTTGCATGGCTGCTACTGCTCTGAGTCCAGACTACGCGAAAGTCGTCAGTCCTTCAGTCCTGACTGACAAAAATTCATTCAGACTGACAAATTTTCATGCAATAATTGGTTAACCAAAGAGGAAAATATATGAAAAATTAGCTTTCGGACTGACAGGTTTCAAAAGATTTCGCGAAGTCTGTAGACTGACTGTCAAAATAATAATTTCTTCCTTTCAAGATGCTTTTTACTCAAATCAAATGATTTCAAAGCAGATGACTTATATTTGAAAAGAAACAGTCTTTCTGACATGCAGACACATCAAGAGCAGATGACTTTTGAAGACATTGTGACAAAATGAGTAATTGATCCTAATTATATTTTCATATTTTCACCTAGACGTTTTCAATGTCGTCTGCTGCAGATTTGTTGTATGTGGGAGAGGATTAAAGTATATGCGAAAGAGCTAACCCACCTATCAGGAGCTCTTGGTGCAAAACAACTTGTTGTTGACATAATACAGAGAATGTTTTCAGCTCCGAGTTCTTCAATCTGTCTGGATATCTCATTCATGTCCGTTCTAAGTTCATCGCCTTCTAAAACATTCTCTATAATAACAGGTTCAAATCCTGAAATTAATGAGAGTTTATATTCTATGTAAACAAGACATGATTGTCAAAGGTTATCCCCCCTTGATCGTCACAAAGTCAGGAACATGTGGTAGTTTAAATTAACCCTTTCCCTCATACGATAATTTTGGAGCAGACGACTTTAAACATATTTTGTCAAAAACAGGAAAATCTCTATAATTGAATGGATAACCTATGACGAAAAGTGGAAAAACATTGTGTCAAAAGGAGAAATTGCTTGTTTTGAGCAATTTCTTCTTTTGTCACTATGTTTTCATGTTTTCAAAAAGCCGTCTGCTGCAGAGGTGTCAGAAAGCGGCTATATGAGGGAAAGGGTTAAATATGCATGACCCAAAAAGGGAGATAATTAGTATGTTCTGATCAAGCGGACAAGTTTCTTGTGTTCAAATTCGACGTGACCTTGACCTTTGACCAGATGACCTCAAATTCAATCCGGATCATCTAATGGTCACCTCAATCCCCCCTGTCAATTTTGAAGAGATTAGGACCAATCACTCTGTTAAAGTTGGGTACTTGTCAGAGGATAATAACTGTTTATTCATGAGTAATAATCACTTCATACACATATTAACAAAGTTTTAAATAATTCATGAGATATAGGTAAACATAGTGACAAAAGAAGAAATTGCACAAAATGTGCAATTTCTCCTTTTGACACAATATTTTCCACTTTTTGTCATAGGTTATCCATTCATTTATAGAGATTTTCTATTTTTTGACAAAATATGTTCAAAGTCGTCTGCTGCAGAATTATCGTATGTTGGAAAGGGTTAAGTATCAGAGTTAACATGGGAACTTGCTACCTGCACACAAATTCAGAAGCAAAAACTTGCTATTTTAACCCTTTCCCACCTGCAGATGCATTTTGACGCAATAGCAGCAGACGACATTTGAAAACATTGTGGCCTAAGGTGAAATTGCTCTTGATGAGTAATTTCTCCTTTGGCCACAATGTTTTCAACTTTATTTAACAATTAAACTATCTTTTATGGAGATTTTTCAGGTTTTGGCCACTATGTTTTCGAGGTCGTCTGCTGCAGATTTGTTGTATGTGGGAAAGGGTTAAACAAGTAATTACTATTTATTGGATACATTAAATTAAAGGTAAAAGCTTACTTATGTTATTGTTTATCTCGCTTATGCTACCTGAAATATGAATTTGCTACATGCTTTCAAAGCAGGGAGCAAGTACTTGCTACCAGCCAAGCAAGTTAATTTCGAACCCTGAGTATTGACTTACCAGCAGTTATCATTGATTTAATGCACGACTTTTGATCTATTCTCGGCCAAATCACATATTTCCCCTTTGGTCTCTTCAATCTTAAGGTCAGCATGCACAGAACAAGGCTCATTCCCGTTGCCATAGGAACAACAAAACAGCTTGAAACAGAGAGGATACCTGTAAATTTAAGATACAAATGGTTATAATGGATGTTTTATCTTCATCTAGATTGATTGATAAGGGTTTATTGCCTTTTTCAACAATACTTCAGTCATATCACGGCAGCCAGTTCACCTATTCATGAATGCTTTTCTCACACCAGTACACCATACAACATACTTTTCAAGCAACTGACTGATTTTCCACATAGACTGTAATACAGCCCATTGGTGAAAGATGAATATCCTCATCTAGAAGTTCCTGACTAATTAAATATTCCACCACAATGTATTCAAAATTTGTGTGCCGTTCATGTGATTGCTTGTGAGAGAATATGGGAAAATGATATACATTGTACTGTTATTTCTATCGTAATCTTTGGTTTGTTCATTAAGATTTGTTAGACAAATGTCTATTCTGTCAATTACTGAAACTCTGACATCATATAAATTTACTACTTTTTCTTTTTCATTTTTTCATTTTTTCTGGCATATTGTTTTTGTTTCCAGGAAAGAATTTCTCCATTTCAAAAAAATATAAGTGTAAATGAGTGTTACTATGAATAATAGTTTATACTTCCATTTACATTTACTTTCTCACCTGATTTTAATATTAATAAAGAAAATCAGTAAAAAAAAGAAATTGGGCACAAAAATGGAAATTCCATATAAATAAAGTTTATAAAGTAATTTTCAAAATGAATCTATAAGTGGGAAAACGTTAAAATAAAGTTAATCTAGGAAGGTGGTAATATGCGCTTATACTGAAGTATCCCATAGATTTAAAAGAATACCAGCCTGCAGTTGCTGAAAATAGCAAGGATGCAAAATTACGATGAAAGGGGGACACAGTCAAGATATTATCAAATACACAAACAAAAATGCAGTGACTAACTATAATGCATTCCTGAAATTTTAGTGGGATAACAAAAAAAGAGCTATAAGTAATATCATATTATGTAAGCAGATACAACTCATAACCTAATTAACAAGAGCATTGCGGATTGAACACCAAAGCACTTCTACTTTTTTTTAAGTCAAAAAAGGGGCATAACTGAATAATTCAGAGTTATGTGACTCGGTATAGACAAGCATATTGTTCCTAGGATTATTTGTACCAAGTTTCATTTGGAAATGATGGAACGTTTTTTGAGTTATGAGGTAAGGTTTAGGGTTTGTGACGATGCAGACATCGACAATGGCAAGGGTATCACAATACTTGACTTTTTTTCTTTGAAAAACAGACAAACTAATAAAAACAATATCTTACCAGCCACTTTTATTGCATCCAAAGCTAAACTATTAGTCAGCTTCATTAGTAGACTGGAGCCGGCTGCCTTTGGCTGGATAGCTGCAATGTCCCCAGATCTACCAATACCATGACCCAACCTAAAGTGTCTCTTAGCAACCATCTCCGAGGCGATTCTAGCCTCTCTCTCACCAACTCCGCAGTTTCCAGGGAAATTGTTACTGTCCATAACAGATAATTCTTGTAGAAATAACTCGATGGTTTGATCATCCCAACCCTCATCTGGCAGTTTTTTCTATAAATTGAGACACAGAGGACTAGATAAGGAGGAGTTAACTCTTTCTGCAGCAGACGACTGAAGATATTTTGTCAAAAAATAAAAAATCTCTATAATTGAATGGATAAACTATGACTAAAAGTGGAAAACATTGTGGCAAAAGGAGAAATTGCTCGTTTTGAGCAATTTCTTCTTTTGTCACTATGTTTTCAAAAAGCTGTCTGCTGCAGAGGCATCAGAAAGCGTCTATATGAGGGAAAGGGTTAAGAAATATTTTGTCAAAAAATAGAAAATCTCTATAATTGAATGGATTAACCTATGACTAAAAGTGGAAAACATTGTGGCAAAAGGAGAAATTGCTTGTTTTGAGCAATTTCTTCTTTTGTCACTATGTTTTCAAAAAAACGTCTGCTGCAGAGGCGTCAGAAAGCATCTATATGAGGTAAAGGGTTAACTGATCTTTTCCTCAAAATACTTCTCTTATTACTCAACCAAACCCTATGTTGTGTGTACTCAGAAGAATCGTCTCATAGAGACTATTCTTTTAAGTACCAACTACACAGGGTTTGAGTGTCAAATAAAGATTTTAGAACATGAAAAATGCTTTGAAGACATCCTTAGATTCATTGATGTTATGTGTATGCATGTTCTTATAAACCCGTTTGCAGAGGCATTTTAATACATAATTATGCATTGGAAAACTATAGAAAAAAACACTGGCAAATAGTGAAAATGCTCATGAAGAACAATATCATCTTTTGCCGCAATCCGTTTAACTCTACTGAATAATTATTCAATTTTTCCTTTGTTAACGAGATATTCCATATATTCGCCTTGTCCGCTGCTCATTGGTCATAGATGGACAACTTACCATTGGAAAAAGATCAATCCAATTGTTGTGTTCTGGATGAAGGACAATCCAGTTCAAACAGTTGATAACTTACATTGATAACAAGAAACTGCTGGACAGCAGTTACTGGCTGTATTGCATGCAGCTGATATCCTTTGAGAGGAATTAAATTGCACTAAATTATTTGTTTATCACCCAAATGTGTAACAACATGTGATGCAAGTTTCAAAAAAGGTGAAATCAAATTGACATATTGACACACAGTGGCTAAAAGCAAAGATTAACCCTTTCCCACATGTAGACACTTTTTGACGTCTCTGCAGCAGACATCTTTCGAAAACACTGTAGCAAAAGGAAAAATTGCTCAAAAAACCCAATTTCTCCCTTTTGACACACTGTTTTCAGCTCTATTCAATACATGTCAATATACTTTCATTTATAAAGATATATAATCTATATTTTTACCTAAATGCTTTCAAAGTAGTCTGCTGCAGATTTGATTTATGTGGGAAAGGGTTAAGTAGAATTCAACACTTGTGAAATTTCATTACAGGAAGTATCTCAAGTATGGACCTAAATGCAAAGGTTAACCAAATTTTGACATCAGACGGACAGAGCTACAGAACAACATTGTCAATCCACAGGCTGCATTTGCCATGCCTTTTAGAAGAAAACCCTTTAACGGAAAATATCAATTATAACTTTGAGCAAGTTCTCCTTTTCTCAAAATGTTTTCAAATGTCATTTTACTAAAACAGCATTGTTTATTGTCAGGGAAAGAGTTCATGAAATGACAAACAGATTTTTGAGGTTTTGGTTCTGTTTTAAGCCATTTCAACAGTATTTCTGTTATATAGGTACACTAATCCATGATCCAATACGGGACTAGTAATTGATTGATGGAGTCTTAACGCCTTTTTCAATGGAATTTCTGACCAAATATATATTTCTCGCATCATTACTCAACACAATATTTTTTTCAGGCAACTCACAGGCTCCCTGCAAACATAGAGTATATCACCCTTTCCCTCCTATAGACGCTTTCTGATGCCTCTGCAGCAGACAGCATTTTGAAAACATAGTGAAAAAAGAAGAAATTGCTCAAAACCAGCAATTTCTCCTTTTACCACAATATTTTCCACTTTACGTCATAGGTTATCCATTCAATTATAGAGATTTTCCATTTTTTGACAAATATGTTCAAAGTCGTCTGCTGCAGAATCGTCATATGAGGGAAAGGGTTAACCTATTGGTAGGAGACAAAATGATGCTAGACAATAACTTTTGTCAATCATCTGAAAGAATGAATGGCTGAATCAGTGTTCCAACTCATGACCCCTGTAGTAATAGCCCTTGTCATTACCCACTGTGCTATCGTGTCTCGACATCAGGTTAGGAAATGTGCCATGCTAAAGGGCACTCAAGACCAACACAAGCAGAAGTCAAACTGGAAATGTCCAGTCTAAAATCACTGATTTTAATCACTTAATCACGGTTTCTCAAGAAACAGGTACCCTTTCCCACATACAGACACCTCTACAGAGGACTATTTTTGAAAGTTTCCAAATTTTGACCAAATGTTTTCAAAGTCATCTACTGCATATTTGGTGTATGAGGGAAAGTGTTAACCCTTTCCCTCATATGACAATTCTGAAGCAGATGACTTTGAACATATTTTGTCAAAAAAAGGGAAATCTCTATAATTGAATGGATAACCTATGGCTAAAAGTGGAAAACATTGTGGCAAAAGGAGAAATTGCTCAATTGAAAAATTTCTTCTTTTGTCACTATGTTTTCAAAAAGCTGTTTGCTGCAGAAACGTCAGAAAGCGTCTATATGAGGGAAAGGGTTAATATTTAGAGCCTACATACATGTTGTAATAAAATCCGAATCTTCTGTTCATGAGATTTCTTTGCTTGAGCACCTTGCTGTACATAAGATGAAGGCACAATATTTTCACACAGTTTCAATGATTCCTCGTTCATGGTGAAGACCTAAAGGAAAAGAAAAGTTTTTAACCCTTTCCCATATACAACAAATCCAGCCGAGCCCCGGTAGCTCAGTCGGTAGCGACGCAGGCTGTCAATGCAGGGGTTGTGAGTTTGAATCCGGCTCGGCCAACTTTCTTTCGACGTTTGATAAAAGTCAATGTGACATGCGCCATTTGTCTTCCACCAATGGGCTAAGTCTATGTGGAAAAGCAGCCAGTTGCTTGGGAAGATTGTTGTGTGGAGTACTGGTCTTAGAAAACCAGGAAACACATGAGAAGGTGAACTGGCCGCCGTGATATGACTGAGAAAATGTTAAAAATGGCGTTAAACTCCAATCAATCAATATGCAACAAATCTGCAGCAGACGACTTTGAATATATACCAACACAAATTTGGAAAATCCCTTTTAAAAATATGAAAGTGTGATTAATTAATTATTATTGAATAGAGTTGAAAACATTGTTGTAAATTGAGAAAGTGCTCATGATGTTTTCAAAAGTTGTCTGCTGCAGTGAGGGGTCTGTTAGTCCAGGTTTCTGTACTAGGAATGCGATTTTATATTATGACTTTTCGCATTCAATGCCATATGTAACGGCGATATATTGAGACTAAGGGGTCTGTATGCGAGAGAGGTTTAAATCAAACATAAGTTGAATTGATTTTTCAATGAAACAAAGTATTACTTATAACAAATTTCCTGTGTTAAATCTTATTTCGTTTTGTTTTCAATTAATCCTACAATATATAAGGAATACTATATATTGCAGGGGCGGTGTACACGTCAGTTTTAGTTACGAAAAATGGTTGGTGCGAAAACATTCACAGGATCCGGTAGATCGTTATTTTGTTTAATTTCTATTATGTTGCATATAGCTTCTCGTCATTGAATATTTATCTTTACGGTATTTGAAGTAAAGTCGTATAGTGTTCTTTATAAAACATTAGTTAACATAAATCATGATTGAGTTCACAATTTTAAGCTAATATTCAACTCACCTGAGTCGTTTACGTTACACCAACCAAGGGAGAGTACTATGAGTAATTGATTGCAATACAGTTACCTCCCCTAGTCACGGAATCCGCCATTTACCCAAAATGTCAAAGTGGAACGAGAAGGAAATTCAGGGTGTCTTACTCGACATTACAGGCGTGCTATATGAAAGTGGGGTGGGTCCAATAACAGGGTCAGTGGAGGCTGTTAAAAGGTACGATTACTCTTACTTGCCAGTTATTGAAAAATGGAAAATACACGTATACCCTGCTAGGGATAGAACCTACGACCTCCTGCATTCC